>JALPQI010031250.1:0-61655 GCA_025490895.1 Thaumatotibia leucotreta
CATGAACTAACCGGTTAAAGATAAAAATCAAATTCAATATTCATTATTTTCATTTTATCCCGCTCGAACACGCATAATAATATTGATTCGAGTGAGAAGAATAGAAAGTAGGTACCTAAATTACGAGTTCATAGTTCATAGTTATTTATTCAATTAACAATGTACATTGTATCTGAACACTACATACTTTTTTATAAATTACAATTATGAAGCATATTATTAACTAATTAATTAATACAATTACAATAATATTTTAATATGTCAAAGAAATTTGTATAATTATATATTTGATACACTATTACACGAATTTACACCATGTCAAAACAATAATACACAAGTAAATTACAAGTAAACAATAATACACGAGACCGATATACCTAGTTAGCTCAGGCCAGCTCATGGTAAATTCTAACTATCCGCTCTATGTAGCGTCAAACGTCGCAGATAGATGACAAATAGAGTTCGAAAATGCACAGTGTAGGTACCTACCTCCAACTGCTGATGGGAAAACTTGGTTTATTAATTATGACGCGTTGATCACCCATGTTACATGACGCCTATATTAGATCTTACCAGGATTTCAATTCTACTAGGCTAACTTAGGCAGGGTAGGTATATCCATTAGACAATAAGCTATTCAAATATTATTTTTAGTATAGATGGTGCCCGTTTTAGGCGCTAGTGCGAGAATTTAAGCGGCTCATTTTAGTTTTACGTCAGGTCCAAAACTTCGGAGGGCCATCTGTAGGTACTAAAAAACGTCGTACGAGACACGTGCAAAAAGGAAATTCGTAACTCGTGTCGATTTAAAACGCCACCCGTTTCGATTTTCATGTTTTTCGCATTGGTGTCGTAATGTACCTACTATTTTGCAGATGAACGCGTTCAGCATTTTGGCGGTAATCCTATTGGTTCTCGCCACACTAACTTTGGGGGCAGAGAACCGTGGAGTTTTGACCGCGCCGCACTGCCCGGTGGGGCATAAGTTGGTGCACGGGAAATGTGTAAAAGTACCGAAAATAACCCCGTAAAACATATTATAAGTACAGTAAACGGCCATAAGTAATGCACATCGGTTATTGGGAAAGAGACAAATAATATTGCATAAATGTTAATAAGTTAATGAGGGACAACGCTCTATGAAGCCGAGTCTCTTTCCCAAGCAAGAACGTGCAGAAGTAAGGATGTGCATTACTTATGGACGTTTACTGTGTTTATTTTTTATTTGTTATTGTGTTTATTTAATTTTATCTTTACGTTAACTAAATAAACATTTTTTACGGACTTTTTTCTTCCTTAATTGTGTATTTGATAAGAAGTAAATGTGAAATACTGATGGCGTAAAAATACCTAGGTCGCGTTTTATAACGTTACAATTTACAATTTTGCTGTTTATCTCTCTTTCTAGCCAATATGTGAGTGCGTTAGAGAGGCAAACAGCGAAATTGTAACTTTATAAAACGAGACCCTGATGTTTAAGTATGAATTGTATGTTAAGGGTAAACTTAAGATAATATAATGCATCAGTGCACGCACATGGAAAGGTTACTTGTCCTACTCACACGTAGGTGTAAGTAAGTAAACTAACGCAGTTAGCTGAACATGTAAATATAAAGTATTATGACAAAGCTTCGAGGGGCCGCGCCGAGTGTGCCACTAAGAGGGATGGATATATAGTGAGCGTTGTTGCCATGCGAGAAAAATTACCCCATCATTTACCCTATTATATGAAACAATATTAAAATGTAATATCAAATATGTTTATTTAAGTGGAGTTTTAGTTTCTTAGTGTACCTTATTTAATTTAATTTACGAAATAGTATTTTAAACTGTCATAGATACGTGGCGTTTTTCAAGCAAAATATACATCTTTGCCGAATATCGATTAGATTGCATTTTAACGTATACCAACCGACAGTAGAATCCAAAAAAAGAATGTAAGCAAATATGGCTGACATTCCATAGCATCTGACGTGTTTGAAACATATCGTGAAATACGTTCGCAGATATAATTTTAGGTTACCACTATAAATATCAATATTTTTTACTAAAAATGTATGTGAACTCTTTCAAGTTCGGAATAAAACTACGATTGTGTTTTAAAAGTGTTTTATTATGGAATAATGCAAGTTATTAGGATTGTTTAAATTTTTTTGGATTCTACTGACGAATGGTGTAAACGGTTTGCGGACAGCTCATAGCTAGCAAAGATGCATTACTTACTTACTTACTCCGCTGGCTCAGCGACCCAAAGTGGATCTTGGCCTCCGATACGAGTTGGCGCCAATGCGCCCGGTTCTGTGCGATCTCCTCCCAGTTCTCTGCGTTCAGGGCGCGTAGGTCCTTCTCCACCTCGTCTTTCCAGCGGTATCTTGGCCTACCAACCGGTCTGCGTCCACTGGGTCTTCCTAGGAAGGCCTTCTTCACCGCCCTGTCAACTGGCATCCTAAACACATGTCCGAGCCAGCGAAGCCTTGCGGATTTTATCTCGCCAATGATGTTGGGCTCAGAAATGATGTCCTCCAGCTCTTGGTTTTTTCTAATTCTCCAACTACCGTCAGGTCTCTGGGTAGGTCCGAGAATTTTGCGGAAGATTTTTCTCTCTGCAACAAGGAGCTTATTCTCTTCTTTCAAGGTGAGCGTCCACGCTTCGCATCCATACATTAAGATTGGTCTAATAACAGTCTTGTAAATGCGAATCTTGGTCCTCCGGTGCATGATCTTGGACACTAACACCTTATGAAGAGCTGCTGTGCATCTAAGTGCGCCCTGGATGCGAAGTTCAATCTCCTCTTCCCTGCAGTTTGTGTCATTTACCACGCAGCCCAGGTATTTGAACTTCTCTACCCCTTGATAGGATACATCATCCACATTCAGGTCCTCTCTAGGCTCCAGGACGTTCCTGTGCCTCCACATGTGCAGATACACGGTCTTTTCCTTGCTGATTTTGAGTCCGACTGGCAAGCCCTCTTTCGCAAGGGCCCTAGCTCTCTCCACTACAGTCCTCCTGTTCTCTCCAAGCAAGGCGAGATCATCCGCGTACCCAACTATCTTATGCAGACCGTTCAGCATGACTCCGCCGTCTAGCCCTTCTATTCTTCGTATGACGTGCTCGAGTGCCAAGTTGAACAGCATGGGCGACAGCGCATCCCCCTGCTTAAGACCAGCAACGACCTCAAACTCGTCCGTCAACTCTCCTCCTACTTTGACCCGCATCTTACTTACACCAGTAGCAACAATAATCATTCGTGTAAGTTTATCTGGGATCATAAAGTCTCTAAGTATGGAGAAGAGTGACTCTCTGTCGACACTGTCGTAAGCTTTGGCAAAGTCTACAAAGAGAGAGTGGATTTCCTGGCCATACTCCCACTTCTTCTCCATAAGTTGCTTCAGGAGGAAGATTTGGTCAGCAGTACTCCTATTGCGCCGGAACCCACACTGGTAGTCCCCGAGTATCTCCTCAGCATACTTTTCTAACCGTGCCAGTAGAACATATGAGAGCACCTTGTACGCTGTTGGGAGTAGTGCTATTCCCCTATAGTTCGAGCACTTCTTCTTACATCCCTTTTTGTGTACAGGGCAAAGGACTCCCACGTTCCACTCAGCTGGCTGTCGTTCTTCACGCCATACCAGGAGCAGCAACTCATACAGACGAGACTGTACCACTCCACCACCATACTTCCAAAGTTCGCCCGCCAACCCATCAATCCCTGGAGCCTTGTTATTCTTCAGGCGCATGATGGCCTTCCTAACTTCCTCAAAGCTCAAGGGTACCTCTTCATCGTTCGCGGGCTCAAGATTTGTGTCAACGTACAAGATGCATTATTTAACATATTGTGAAAACACAAATCAAATTATTTATTAACTAAATATTTTGATTTGTACTTTTAATTTTTCTCCAGTAGGACATAGGTGATCTTGGTCGTTTTTCTTTGGTTTATGACATTTAATACTTATAATGCATTATTTACTTAAAAATAATACATTTTTTTTACTTTTAGGTATACACTATCTTCTACCATCCCCGACTCTCAATTTCAACTCGTCAATAATGATATATTTAGTAACTTATCCATATTAAATTAAAAAATATATATATATATCATCATCGATTTCATTAGAAGAATGAAAAATTACATGTACCTACTTACCATAAACAACATAGTACATAAACCCTCGATTACCCAAACTAGTTTGGGCAAACTTATTCGGATAATTAAAATAGGATAAGGTAAAAAAAAACGACAACGTATATACAAATAACATTTAATTTACTCATAAATAATTAGAATTCTATGGAAAGAAAACATTTGCAAGTGCACCATCGGGCCAAACCACCATTTATATATTATAATAATTTTACGAACGTGGGCAACTATCATACTGAAATTACCCCCAAAATTTTGGGTAATTATACCCTCCTTGCCCTGGCATCCCTCGAACAATAACAAAGTCACTGAATTATTTCCCTTTTCCGAGTTAATTATGGCCAAAATGCTTTCTAATAACTAGTATTTTTATCAGTTTACATTTTAAAATGGTTTGCTAACAGTTTCATTTAGAATTAGACTGAAAAACACTATATTTACCTGCGAAAGGTTATGTCAGCAATTTTTCGCTCGTTTCTACTTTTACAGCCTAGTACTTCGCATCCCACCATATCTAGAAGATAAACACAGATGAAATTGTTCAAAATAAGCCTTGGGATAAGTTGTTTGTGTCCACTTTCACATTGAAAACATTTAATTTCACTCCCACCAGACGTAAGTGACGTATTCAACGCATTTGTCTGACACGTAGATGCTAAGTGCCACACAAAAAATAGTGGCACAGTGATAAGGACGGACGATTATCATACCTTTTCACTTCCACTAGTTAAAAGTTTAATAAGACCATCCCTTTCGTTCTTGCTATTATTATTACGTTGTCAAATCCATATTAATCCTACATTCATGCAAAGCTTACAATAGGCATTATGAGTAGGTGCAAAAATGTCAATTTACCTATGTTAGCGATAGTACTTGGTTTTAATAAAGGCAGGCTAATCAAGCGAGTTCACGGCAAGCGACTCAGCGCGACTAATGATCCGACAAGAGCTAGCCCAACTAGCAAAACAGTCATATAACATCGAGCTTACTCAGCTAATAAGTCGTATAAAAGTCATATAAACGCGAATTACACAGTACCTATCGTATAAAGCCAGCTTATACAGCAATATGTCGTATAAAAGTCATATAAACGCAAATTACTCAGTACCTGTCGTATAAAGCCAACTTATACAGCAATAGCATAATAGTCGTATAAGATGTCATATACACGTTTATACGACTTTCTTAAATGACTTAAGAGTCATATAAGAAGTTGCTGAAAAAGACACATTTATAAAACGCTTATATGACTTTTTTGCCGAGTAGCAAAAACTTATATGGCTGACTTATGACTTGTGAAAAAAAGTCGAGTAAACGTAACGCAGTTGCTATTATATGACTATTGTGAATGAAGTCATATAACAGCTAATTATATATCTTGTTTTATAAAAGTGTTTTATTCAGCATCTCGACATCTTTTATGACTAAAGAGTCATATAAGATTAATACTGAGTAAGCTGCTTTTACATGACGCTTACTTGACTATTTGTCGAATAATTACATCTTATATGACCTATGCTCGAGTAAATGGAAAAATAATTGCTATTATAGAACTTTTTGGTTTCAGCTGTTACTTTTATATGATTAACGTATCTACTTGTAGGTGTCATGGCGCTTAAACCACTAAACTTGCTATATAAGAACTAATACGAAGCAGTTATATGATATGTTAATCGTATACATGTCATATAGTAGTTTCCTTCGTAATAATTAAAAATATTTATTTAATTTATATTGTAATAACTAATAATTAAAATGGCGCGTTCATTATTTACTACTAAATATAGTATACTTTATCAGTAAAGTGGTATTCGCAATACATTTTCACCATTAGGTAGAATTTATAACGCCAATTTTAACATGGTCATATATTACTTAGATAGCTCAGTCAAAACATACTCAACGACATTAAGTGATTTAATTTTGTCTAACAAAATTATATGCACGAGCAAGTTGTCAATCCGTCTTCTGTTTAGTTTCGCTGGACACTTTTATTCCACAAATTTGGCATATAAGCAGCAATTATATGATCAATAAATAACTAACTCAACGGTTATATGGCTCTTATATGATTAAAAGTCATATAAAAGCTATGTAAGTCGCTATTATACAGCTAGTTAGCTATAAAGTGGTCACGGCGATGATTATTATATGACTAATAAGAGGTGGCAGTTACAGTTAAATGGCTTTTATATGGCTAAAAAGCTGAGTAATATGGGCCCAAATCGCGTTATATAAACGTAATTATTACGTTTTTATGACCAATTTCATAAGCTAAAAGCCTGAATATGTTACGTTTCCGCGACGATTATATGACGAAATTTTGCTAGTTGGGAGGTTGCATGTCAGCCTGACACCGTTCTCTTATTAGTCTTATTAACCCTTTTATCATCTCGTGGTAAACACGCATACGGCCTGCCTCGTGGTAAGTAGTTAACGTAGCCTATTTGTCAGCCTAAATGGCCTATAAGTTGGTAATAGTGGCCCTCCCTCAATTCCGGGTCGAAATTACAAATGTTCCTTGGTCACGACGGTTGTCAATGTTTTTAAAAAGGTATCTTAGAACTTAGGTATATATCTTTTAAATATATCGACACTAAGTACCCATAACACAAGCCTTAATGGAGCTTGTGATGGGACGGGTTAGGTCGATTTATGTAAAAATTGTCCCATGATATTTGTTTATTTATTACATGAACCTTGTCGACGCTTTAAAAAGGAGGATAGTGTTCACATAGGAACAGAAAAATGGCCATAGGTAGTTCGGGTCGCCTATCAATAGCACAGCGCATCCTTATTATTATTATAGCTAGCGACCATACTATACCTAGGCACTTATAAAGGATTACGGTCAACACTGCGTAATTTTATCGAATGTACATATACATTTTTTTAACATCTTTTGAACATGTCTAGCGTGAGTTTGAGCGTGAGAGACCTATATTTTCACCTCAGCAGCTCGAAAAGACTTCTTTTGATTCGCGAAATCAGTGAGCAAAGTGCGATTTTGCTCACTGAGTGAATGTTGTTTTCCATGACGTTTAGACTTCAACTTTTTCTTTTGTTTCTTTCACTTGTTAGTAAAAAGACAGAGATGAAAAATGTTACGTTATAAATTGTCATAATAGGCATTTTTTTTTCGTTCATGGCATCCTAGCGTATTCAGCCAGTTGTATTAGACGACGCGTTTTATCGGACCCGACGATTCCTTGTATCCGAACGGCATATGGCCCCTACCACCAAGCATACATAACATTGGCGTCCGTCATTCCACCTCTCTATCGCTCTTATATATAAGTGTGACAGAGAGAAAGACAGCCGTTTTAAAACGGACGGATATCGTGGTACTAGGCGAGTCAGAATCGCGTTCAGAAATTCGACACGAGTTCATTTCTAAATAATTATAACTGTTTTATAAAATTTTATGAGCTTTCATTTTTTTAGTAGTTATAATTATGTACTTTCTGTTACAAACATAATGGTAAAACAAAAACAAAAAATAACGGGATGGCACGTATAAATGTTTAATAACATATTTTCCTTTTCTCCATGCTGAGGTGAAAAGTTGTATGTACAACTTGAGAGCAAAGTTTTTGAATCTCGTGTCTTTCGAGTCTCTCGCTACGCTCAAGATTCAAAACTGACACTCGCATCAAATACGTACTTTGCTCTCATGTTGTACAAATAACTATTACAGACCTGACGAGAATGACGAGAGCTCATAATAAACAAAACATATATCCAAATGAAACAAGCAAAATCGTCAAGTACCTACCCTCAACCCTGTGTATCTTTTCTTGGCAACGTATCTTATTATTATTAGGTATAATGCACTTATTTCTCGACCTACATTTGTATTTTTTTAAAGACAGTATTTATTGCTCTACATAATGGCGAGGAGGCTAGAACGTACGGTTTTTTTAATTTGCCAATAAAAGAGAAAGGAATTTACGTGATTTCTACTATTTAAAAATCCCAGTAAAAGATAGTAAAGCAGACGCGACCTAGTCTAGACAGTAGGTTGAACAATGCGCCAGCGCAGACGGCATTTAATAGATGCAGTAACAATAATAGCTCGACGATGAACTAATTGCAATAATATGCGTCATTCAATTGAACCGTGTCATGCGTATCTTATAAACAAATCGTCGGGTTAGGGGTTAGGGACAAAACTAATAAAATCGATCAACAATTTTTAACACAGTACATTTAGAATTAAATTCAGGCAGGGTAGGCATTTTATGTTTTCCCATCCCGTCCCATTACAAAAATTTTTTCAAATTTTTATGCACACTTTTAAGGGCGGCACACTGTTTCGAAGAATTGATTCCTAGAAACAAAAGGTAGGTACTAAATGATAGCTCAACATAAATAAAATTATGAAAAATTCGCGTATATTAATCTAATTTAACTTCATCTCGACGTTTCGAACATTTTATAGGGTTGGTGGTCTGCGGGCGACTCGCGGGATGAATATAAATTTAATTAATATACGCGAGTTTATATCCTTTTTTCATAGTTTTATTTCACGAGTAATCCTCGCGGTAACCGAAGAAAATAGGTAGCATAACATAATTAGGAGCAGGAGAAAAAAAGTTTATAAAATTAGTATTGGAATAGGTATATCTTGTACCTAATTTTGGGGCAGCTGAAGAGTTCTTTCGCAACAGGTATAGTTTGTATACAGTGCAGTCAAAATATCCTGTAAGTAAATAGACAACAAATAATAAATAACAATATCCCTTATCCATCATCTCGATTTTAATTAAAATGTCGTGTAGGTATTTAGTCCTTATCTGTTACTACACTGACAATGATATTTTTTAGAAAGAGTGTTCATAGACTTGACGATAGTTAGGTATGCAGAAAACCACCAACTTCGATTTTTTGACAATGAAGAAAGCAACCAAACTCTATGTACCAAATATAGGAGTTGGTCTCTTTCTGCAAAACTTTGGTCACTTAAACTACAGGTCGGGTAATACGTAACCAAACTTACCATGGAAGTACAGCGAGAGCACCCCCAGCACGAGCACAAGTCCTTCCATGGCACTGTAACTTGGCACTAGATCACGGCACTGGAGGTCCACATAGTCCCCGACTGCTGACTCAACCAGGACCACTTGTGTAATTCGTTACAGCTTATTGTAACCGGGCCGCAGCTGAGCTAACATAAGTAACATAACCATCGCGTGAGGACCGAACTAGAAATCAAACTCGAAATTAAACGCGAATGAATCGAAGTTACATTACAGAAAAGGTAGCGATTTCTTATTAATTACATAAGATAACTACACTTTCGTGTCGAGATTCTTCAAATAAAGACTCCAGTGATCAGTAATACACACGACCGCACACTTATGTCACATAGGTTTAATAAAATTTGATTTTCTTGTAAGATCTATTTGTATACCTCCACTCCGCGACCGGTCGTGTAGATTTTATTAAAACTCTGTGTTTTAAACTATATATATATTTGCGAAATCGTTTCGTATCGTTGTCGCGAACAGTCGTTTATACATTAAAATATACACTGTGTTTAAAAGGATATATTGTGAAATCGTTTCGCATCGTCGTCGCGAGCGTGGTAGCGACAGCCTCCGCGGCGATGCGTCGCTGAAACTACGACTCATGAAGTGCAGGCCCTGCCCCGCCACGCGACCTTGCAGTTCATTATGCCTTTACACTACAATTTACAATAGAATGACGCGACCGATAGTGAAACCAAACGATGATACCTATGACAAGTATAATCGTTCCGAGTCGATCGCTCGGGGAAACCAACGGAAAATTGGCCTCGATATTGATACTTTAATTACCTCCGTAGTGCAGATGTAGACTCATTTTAATAGTGCCAACGAAGGTGTAGTTCATGATGGGTTTGAATCCCGATAAGGACATTTTTTTGCATGTTTATAACAAATACTTTATTCATGACGTAACTTTGGTATAGGTAAGTTATTGGCGACTTTTTATTTACCTATTAGGTAAGTACCTATATTCATGTTGTCGTCCAGTCATGTGTCGGGTATATATTTAATTGGGACTAAATGGATTCGTTTAAGATTAATCCCATAGATTTTTCCATATAAAAGAAAGCACATTCATAGTGGTTCGTTCTATCTATTCGCTTATAATCTACAAGTAATAAGAATAGCAGTAATTTCGCAAGCATACGGGCTGAACTAATAAAAATTACACGTTACTCCGCTATTTTGCGGGTATTTGCCAACCATCCGTCAAGCGCGGCAATTTGCATGCGAGGAAGGATCTCCGTTGACGTCCGCCGTCACGATATTTAATGATGTATAAGTACCTACTACATGCAGCTAACTATGCTACAAACAACATATGACTTTAATAACCCTATTTACGTCGATGTTTGACGACCTAACAAGGAAATTTGCCAAGTGGAATTTGTGGATAAGTATATGATATAAAAGGTAGATTCGATATCTAGCTGATGAAAAGGAAGTGTGGTAAGTACTAGTATGATGATCACTTGAAGGTACTACGCTACGCTAGTTCCCTCTTATACTTAGTCATCGTTATATGTAAATAATTATAATTTAAAGAGCCTTGTTCTTGTCAGTAGAGATATCGTTATTTAATTACCTCTACCATTGTTTTGAGCTCCTAAAGTTATATCTGTCTTTCTCTGTGGATTGTCTTGTCTTACCTTGATTTTTACTACTTTTTATTTTTATTATTTTTACATGTACAACTTCGTATTTTGCCGATTTTTTAATTTAATTTCATCTCTCTTATCTTGTCAATAACAAAACTTGACTATTTGATTCTTCTGAGTACATCAGCCATGCCACTACCCCAATAGGTATTACAAGGTTCTATGTTGCGCTTTTCTCAACTACATGTTTGAACATTGTCACATTGACCCTTGCATATTTAATTGCCCTTAACACGTTCGACGCCGGTGACACAGCGTCTGTGATCAAAAAATTCGGACTCCTATGCCAGTGACACACATAGGTACGTGATCAAAATAACCGTACTCCAGTGCCACTAGCATAAATCAAGTTCTTACTCCTGTGCCATTGGCATCGAAATACGAACATTTTTGACATAAGTGTTGTGTCGCCGGCATAGGAGTAGGTACAATAATTTCGGTCACACATGCGAATCATCACAAGAATCACAAGGTGGACCGATGACCTGATGAAGGTCGCAGGAGTCCGCTGGATGCGGGTGGCGCAGGACCGGTCATTGTGGCAATCTTTGGGGGAGGCCTATGTTCAGCAGTGGACGTCTTTCGGCTGATATGATTATGATGATGATGATGATGCGAATCATAGGAGTTCTAATAAGAAAATTTCGATCGGTGTAGTATTAGGATTTAGTGAAACAGTACCGGGGGCGAACGTGTTAAAAAGTAACATAAGACCCTGTTAGATCGAGGCAGCGATGTTTCTACCCCAATATACAGGGTTCTACAGTAAACGGCCATAAGTAATTTAAATCGGGTATTGAGAAAGAGACAAATAATTTTGCATAAATGTCAATAAGTTAAAGAGGGACAACGCTCTATGAAGCCGAGTCTCTTTCCCAAGAATCATGTGCATTACTTATGACCGTTTACTGTATGTTACATTTTCGGGGTAATTAAATCTAGCCTAAGTATCAATGTGACTATATTTAAGGTGGATTCGGCCGTATCCCTGCCGCTTTTCTGCTAAAAAATGGCGCTACAAGTGCACAAGCACCATACTTTCGTCATTTTCTGCTGTAATGAGAATCAGAGTTAACATGTTTTAAGATACGCGAATAGAGCAAAAAATCTAATGTGCATATTGATTTCAATCTGCACATAATACCTACTGTTCCTCTAAATCATAAGAGTGCAAAAACTAGAAAATTGTGTAATTTTACCGTGTAACGCACACTACATCCACCTTAAATTTCAAGAGGATAAAAGTGAAACATAGGACCTTGTGATATTGGGACAGCGATGTGTCTCGTACAGTAGTGTCCGAAGCTGCACAAAAACAGGAAATGTAAACACACGGCTATAATCAAGAAGCCCAAAGACAATGGCGCCATTGAATGGTGGAACAATCTGAAATGTTCAAAATAACCGACCGCGCTCAACGAGCGAGTAAATGATTTACGACAGTTAAAGTGACTAATTGTTTATGATTAGGTTTCGTGTTCACCTGACCGTGGCGGTGTTCCCTTTGCTGAGCGAGGGAGGCGAGGCGAGGCGAGTTCTTGGACCAGTACTTAAGCCAGTGGCGTAACAATAGGGTGGCAGGGCTGGCAAAATGCCAAAGGCCCCCGACCCAAGACGGCCCCGGTCTAAGAGGCTGTGAATTTAAATTTAAAATTAAATTGAGTACAATGTGACGATTTTTACTTATAGGGCCCCATCAAAATAATTTGCCACAGGCCCCAGATGGTATATAGTTACGCGACTGACTTAAGCCTACCGCGAACTTAAAAATTTATAAACGGGCAGCTGGCTCTGCAACTCCAAAGAAGGATTTAATTCAGTCTAAACCCTACCTATTGATCATTTCGGATCTCAAGGTGTGTACACTGTGTGCCTTGAAACCCGAAACAATATCAATTCAAGATAATATTATGGCGTCGCGAGATAGGGTAGTCTATCTTAGTCTAGTCTTTACTAACTATTTTAATAAAATATAGTCTCTGGTGGCGACATACTGTCGCTACAATCATGTGCTAAGGCTACAGCGCATAACTTGCGTTTTAGGCAAAGGCTGTTTTTTTTAGAGGTATAGAACTTTAAACTGGCAACACTTTTTTAGTTGGCGGCAATTTTGACAGCTTTTAAGTAATTTATGTTTAGTTTGGTTTGCCATTTTAAAATGAATAAATTGACGCCTAAACAATGCTTCCAAATTGTGCAAATTTATTTTGAAAATCATGGATCTGTTCGCGAGACGTAAGCGAATTTCATAAGAGAATTTTGTTTAGCGATGAAGCTCACTTTTGGTTGAATGGATACGTCAACAAACAAAACTGCCGTATTTGGAGTGATGATAACCCTCAAGCGTATGTTGAGACACCGTTACATTCAGAAAAACTGACTGTTTGGTGTGCTTTATGGGTTGGTGCAGTTGGTCCATATTTCTTTAAAAACGACGCTGCCCAGAACGTCACAATCAATGGTGACCGCTGTAGGGCCATGATTACTGACTTTTTCGTTCCACATTTGAACAGTCATGATGTGCAAGAATTGTGGTTTCAACAGGAGGGAGAAACATGCCACACAGCTCGAGCCACAATTAATTTATTGAAGGGACGTTTGGTAATCGCTTGATTTCTCGTTTCGGACCCGTGAATTGGCGAATCCAAGATCGTGCGATTTAACGCCACTTGACTATTATCTGTGGGGATATGTGAAATCTCTAGTCTACGCCGATAAGCCCGAAACCATTGACCACTTGGGGGACAACATTCGCCGCGTTCTTGCCGATACATATACGGCCACAAATGTTAGAAAAAGTCATCGAAATCTGGACCTCCAGATTAGAGTACGTCCGAGCCAGCCGTGGCGGCCATATACCAGAAGTGACATTTAAAATGTAATGGCAAAAAAAATTCTATCGAATAAAGTTAATTTTATGTCAATTAAAACATAACATCTTTGTTTTATTCCATTTCTATACTTCTAAAAAAAACACCCTTTATATCTAGGTATAGCAGTTTATCAATAATGTCAGATTTCTTCGATTAATAATAACAAAAATAAAGATTAACTTTTTGATTACCTATGCGTTGAAGACTAAATTGGCCTCGGTTGGTGAACTTGGTATCTTTTCTTTGGTACCTATATGGCATCTAATGTAGGTATAGTTTAGGTGATCTTCGGCCAGAGGCGAGTACTCGCGCGCCCGCCGCGTCAGCTGCGCACACGCTGACCTATAAAGCAATGTTATGTTAATGCGGCAACGTCAAACCATTGTCGTCGCTGGGCAGGGCATGCCATCGTCTAATGTGCCAAATTACCGACAATTGCGGCTACTTATATTTATTACTTTTAAACTACGATGTTTACTTACTTTGGCGGATTTTCAGGGATTGGGAGTTCATTATTCTTTATGGTAGTAGATTGTAACGAATGTTTTTCAATAGATAGTAAATTACTCGCTGATAGTTCGGTACTTAACTGAAATATTTTAAAGAGGTAATTACAGAACACTATGTAACATAAATTCCTGTCTACTGTATGTGTTAAACTATTGTCCCAATTTTTGTTTGTAATATATGTGTCTTTACCTAAGATAGAACTTTGGGTACCTATTTAACGAGATTAGATTGATTAATACCTGTTTTTCCTCTTTGATTTTCTGTAGAAATGTAACTCAAACGTTTTAAGGTTAAAACGTGATAAACGATTGTCCGATCGTTCCTTTTCTATAAGGGTTAACATAGGGTTAACATGAAGGATTTGGATAATGTGTCAGCTTTTTTGTTAAAACATCCAACTTTGTCGCTTGCTATAAGGACATAAATGGCTTGAACATTTATACGTATTAAATATCTTAGCATTCTTATGGCAAATGACAACCTGGGACGTTTTTGTACGTGCTTCTATATGTCAATTACTGCGCTCATCGATGAAAAATAGTCGCCCACGGCCAGTAACACCTTAACTTGACTCTAATGATGATAAGTGTATCAAATACGTAACACAAATACTGGATATTACGTGTGTTTGACATTCTTTTTAAGTCGATGTTCGAAAACATACACCTTGTATAGTTGTAATAAGGTTTAAAATAGATATACACCGGATTACTTGTTAAATGAATAGTCTCGGATTTGGTTCAGGAAGACGCAAAGAATTGATTAGAAAAAAAAAACATAAAATGGCTTTAGATATTTTATTGCAAAATGTCACACTTGAGATAAATAAATAGGTTTTCATATAATTTGTGCTGAGAAGCTTCACAGCGGTCCATTTATTATACAGTAATCAATATGGAAAAGCGGATGAATGTTTACAATTACGATCGACTTGGCATTGAGATCGTGTGCTCTCGTATAAATAATTAATTACATAATATTCACGGTCCTGCGAGAGTAGGAAACATCTATCTGCCAGAGTGAGAAACTGAGTGATATAGCTCACGTTTGCTTCTCCTCTTGGAAGACCATGAGGACATTGATAACTTATTAAAATAATAATACATAAGAACACAACAATTTAAAAAATGTGAATATTTAAAATAAATTAACGTTGATGCCTTCAAGAATGCCATAACATGAATTGCTACAGGTACATAAGTACAAACAGTACAATCATCGCTATAAATACGTGTATTGTGTAGGTACAGTTATTATTGAATTCCTTTCTTATTTCAATGGCAAAAGGTGAAATTGTGTAGGCACATAATGTATCTATAGCCTTAGCCGTATATATTATTTTTGTATCACTTCACCACACCTATAATTAAAATCTAGGTAAAGTAGGGGCATCGAAAGAAGTCGTTTTTGACGTTTGCTTGCACATGAAGTTCTGTAAATGTTCACAGTTAGTATAATGGAGCAAATGTCAAACTTCATTGTTGCCTGTACGGAATAGTGATGTTACTACTGTTGCTGCAATTTACCGATACGTCAATCGAAATAAATAAGTAAACCTTTTTTTATGGAGGTACGAATAATTGCTATAATAGTGGGTACGCACATATTTTCTACAAGTTTGTCATGGCTTCGACAGGTCCTCGCGAGCCCCTATTTAAGAATATAATTACAGTGGAAACTGGATAAGTGGAATCGCAAGGGACCGACTGTTTAGTTACGCTTATCCAGTTTTCCACTTAACCAGGTTCAAGTAAAACGTAATCCCACTTACAAAGGCTCTCGCTAACAGAGGTTGTGGATGCTATGAATTTTGCTTATAGAGGTCACGTCCTATCCGTTCTATAAAACATCCTACCTAAATGCGACTTTACGTCATTATGACGTCACCGGCACCAAAGTTTCGCTGCCTGCTAATGATTCTTAAGTAAGATTACCAAACATTTTTTTAATTCGGATTACCTAACACTTTTTTAATGGCAAGTACTAGATCTAACGCCCTTTCGCACTTGACTGAAAATTTTACGACGGTAAAATCGAGCGTTTCACAACACTAATGTGAGCTGTCAAAAACGACTTCTTTCGATGCCCCTACTTTTAGTCAGTGATTTCTAAATTAAAATGTAACAAATAACGACAGTATTTTTTCAATTATGGGGCAGACTTAACGGTAAATGATTTCACAAGCGGTAACCAATTAATTTATTTTACCGTTTGAATAATATTCACTTAAGTAACATTGTTTAGTAAAACATTCTACTTGTCGCTTGCTATAAAGGCGCTTAGATATATTATATTATAAGTCGTATAAATGTGCAATAAAACCAATATTCATAAGAACGGTATTGGTTGGATTGGCTTACCATAAGGTAAGCGACCAAGTGGAACTTTTTTACTAAAACGATCACAAATGAAGTCGAACAGTTTTTTTTAATAATTAATCAATTTTGTTAGTTAACAGAACAACTGCAAAATATTTTAATAGTATTATATTAAAATGCTCAATTTCATGTCCAAAAATCTTCGAGCAAACAAATAAAAACAAAATATCAATTAAACTTATTTCAATATAAATACCCAATTAATACAATTTTAATACAATATTACACAGTTTGTTTAATAGTAATAAATATAATAATTCATTTCACAGTGGTAGCTACAAATAACTACATAGGTACATGTAAACGTAAGCCAACAATAAAAACTCTATTACGTGACTATGTCTTTTACAGTGACTTTATCTCGACTAGATAATACAATAATAACTGGGAAACAGCCTTGTAAGCAGTTAAAAACTATTTGAAGGGTCCACGGAAAAAACATGTCTAGTCAATTCAAATTTCAGCAAAAAACAACCTTAATTTTAACGGAACAAGGTACGAATTTGGCCTGATTTTCATAAGATCTAGACATGTTTTTTCCGTGGACCATTCATTTCTGTTTTTAAACCGTAACCGAAGGTTGATTCTCCGAAGAGCATTTTAACCCTTCGGATTCGTAGTAGAGCCCCGTGATTATTAACGCGACGCTGTTTGACAATCCCAGATAAAAATATCCATCAGACAAAATGATCACTATCCATTTCCCTGGGCAGGGATCGAATACCGATATTTTCTCCATACAAAAGAACAGTTATTTTTTTGTTTTTCGGTATATAAATTCTTTGTTCTTGGAGTAATTTATTTTGTTAATTACATAAAATATTGAGTAGGTACTACATAAAGAGTACCTATATAAAACATTCTAAAATATTGGGCAATTTCGATTTTTTCAAAAAAAAACCATACATATAAATGAAAAGGACAGCTAACTTTTATCGGACAGATATATTTTATCCGGGAATGCAGAAATAGGCGCTTTGTAGGTACACATTAGTACTGAATTAGGCATTTCTATATTTAAAAAATACTCCTAATTTAATTTTAACAATACTTAACAGAGATAATAATGATAAATAGAAACGTATCGTGATTGTTTTTGATGATTTGTTACCTATTATTTAATGGCAGCATGTGTGTAATGCCCCTATGAAATAGATACACTTTCTATCATATTTGTGGTAACAGCTTTTATCATATTATTACAACACTATTTCTATTATAAAATTATCAAAAGAGAACTAATATTCCACCTTCTATTGATTCAAAGCATTTCGACAATCGAATATGGTACTTGTATGTCTTTGTCTCCTTTTGTGTAGTATAAGTAAATACTATATAAGTACTCATAAATATTATGAAAGTTTTTTACTTAAGGTCGTCTGAGGCAAATACGATGGAAATGTAACGAATTGAAATTTCGCTCAGTCAAATGGATTTTGCAAAAAAAACCTACCTTCTGTGTTGCTTTTAATAAATTCAACAATGTTATATAACATATGCTCCAAATCTTGGGTCGTAAATAAATTGTAACCTTTATCGTTTAATGTTAAGAATCTAACATATTACGTTACATTTCTAAGTATACTTCTTCGCCGTGGATGTTAATTTTATACGATTATTAAATCATTTGGCTTTTTCAATTGAGCAAGTGTTTATGATTAGGCAAGTATAGTTTCTGCTGAAAAATAGATCTTTACTTATTTGGCATAGTTTAGGCGAATTTAATATTTTATAGAGTTTTAGTTAATATTATGTTTATTAATTTATTACATTGAGTAGGTAATACGCTAAGGCCACGGTCGTACTGCACACGCCGCACGCAGCCGACAACGTCCCGTCGCACGCAGCGGGTGAATGGTGTTTTCGAGAATGCTCGGGAGTGGTCGTTTTCGCCCGCTGCGTGCGGCGTCCCCCCGCCATACATCATTTAGACGCTGCGTGCGACGGGACGTTGTCGGTTGCGTGCGGCGTGTGCAGTACGACCGTGGCCTAAATCAACGTTATTTACCTATACTATTTAATTTCCAATATTTATTTTCAAGAATATTATATATTATCATTTTTTATTCATTTAGTCATCTATAATACAATGTCACAACCTAACGTACTGCGTAAATAATAATTACGCAAATGAATCACTTAATAACAAGCTTCAAAACATAACAACGATTTAACTTAAGTGCATAACAAGAAGCATAAACAACAATGTAATATAAACAATAAAATGGTGGTTGATACAGGTACGCGAAATAATAATATTTGGTGTTTTAATTCTACTTTGGCTTTATATTCTCTGGCTGCACGATATAGCGATAGCAACGCCCATTACGTGTTTCCTATACTGCATGAGTACGTATTGTACGGTCGAGGAAATTGAATGTTTAGCAGTTTATGGCTCACTTTACGTTGGACTTGCTCAGTACATACAAAACAACCAATTTAACTTGAACCGCAAAGTGCTAAACATTCAATTTCCTCGATTGTGCATAGGTACATATTTAAAAAATCTGGTCTACCACTTTTCGACTATACTCAGTGGTAATACAGTCGGAAAGTGGTAGGCCACATTTTTTATTGACTGCAAACTGCATGTCTCAGTGATCGAAAGATCGCAATTGAAACTGTCGTCGCTACTTTTTCATGATAATTTAAGGGTTACAGATTTGAAACTGCCAGCTCTATCATGTATGCTGTTGGATGACCATGGCGGGCAAGAAATTAAAATGGAAAGGTGTCAGTGATTGGTAATGGAGACCACACCAGTAGGCTTAGCACAGGATTGGTACGACAGTATGTCGCCGCGAGATACGACTATCCGTCCCTCTTTTATTCATAATATATAGTTAGTAAAAGATGGAAAACCTATCTCGTGGCGACATACTGTCGCGCCAATCATGGGCTCAGCATATTTGGTAAAAAAATGTCCTCAAGGTAGAACATTCGTCAATCGCAAACAAAATACCCGAGATGGGACTAGAAACACGTAATGGACAAAGCGTATAGCGACTTAAAAACTATTTGATGGTCTTAAAAAATATTAAAATAATAAATGTCGAAAAATACAAGTTTGGTATACGAACCGAATTCAATCCAAATATCCATTATCACATGCTGTCTTTCACAAGCGGATTGGATGAAATTACCCAAAATTGCGAACGTTCTGGAAAGCTTAACAGAAGCCTGACGAACTTTCCAATTTCAAAATATCCCCGTGAGATTATTCTATTTTATAAGTTTACTAATTTTGGATACTTCATGTCGGTGCATCTGAGGGGGCCCACTTTTAAGCGATCGACGAAGGTTTAAATCGATTGCTATCTTTACCTCGCAGAGTGATAGAATCGGAGAAAAAATAAACTGATACATACTCCATTTCCAATAACTTAACGTAGCGTGTAGTACAGTTTGGCCTAGCTGCCTTGAAGAGTGCTATTTGGGACCGATATAACTGCATACTCCAGCTCGTCAGTCCTGCACCCTCGCAGACACCCGCGTGCTATGCTAACGGCTCAATGTAGCTGCCATAAGGCGTGATATATGGGGATGCGTTTAAAAAAAGTCGACTTTAGACGATGAGCGGGATATAAATAGAGTTATAAATATCGGTACACTCGGGTGCGTTACGCCCCGTAAATTACCTCACCCCCGTAATCGCCAAGCGTAGTATGCTAACGGCTCGACCGAACTGCTGTAAGATGTGATATTTGGGTATGCGTTCATAAATGGCAGTCGATTTTAGACGATGAGCGCGATAGAAATGAGTTAAAAATTCGGTACATACTCGGGCGCATCTCCCCGCAAATCCTCCTCAACACCAAAATTATCCAGCGTACTATGCTATAGGCTCGACCTAACTGCTGTAAAGCGTGATATTTGGGGATGCGGTTCCAAATAGCAGTCAATTTTAGACGATGAACGCGATAGAGTTAAAAATATCGTTACATACTCGAGTGCGTTACACCCCGCAAACCACCTCACCCCCGCAATCGCCCAGCGTAGTATGCTAACAGCCTAACCTAACTGCTGTAAGGTGTGATATTTGGGGATGCGGTTCCAAAAGGCAGTCTATTATCGACGATGAGCGTAATAGAAAGTATAGAAACACAGCTTAAAATATCGGTAGGTACATACTCGGGCGCATTTCCCCACCAATCACCTCACCCCCGCAATCGCCCAGCGTACTATGCTTTATGCTAACGGTTCGATCGAACTGCCGTAAGGCGTGCTATTTTGGGATGCGGTCCCTGAGGTATGCCAGTACGGAGGCGGTTCCTTTCTCCAAGATGGCGTGCCGCGGCTGCCGGAACACGTTGCCCATTAACTCCAAAGACCTGGAAAAGTACTTACGTTGAATATAATGTGAAATACGATGATGATGATGATGATATTAATTTATTGATCTACATTCCGACGTTCCGAATAATCATGGTGTGTAAAAGTAAGAAGGAGTTGGGATTTCTTAAATAGATAGTACCTACTTTCTGTTAGTCTTATTAAAAAAAGTATCTTATGAAATAAAATTTGTTAACATCATAAGATAAGGATGTCTCTACCGTACGTAACAGGATTATGTTTTTAAAATGACGAGCGTTTGTCCGGTCCTTAGGTTGCGGCTTCATTGAGGCGGAGAGGAGCGGAGATGTGCAAAATTGGCCAATGACACCGCATCAGTGTTTCGAATTTTGAATTTGAAGAATGTAATTGGTCAATTTTGCACATCTCCGCTCCTCTCCGCCTCAAAAGAGCCGCAGCCTTAGACTCACGCCACTGACCTGAGGTGGGTGAAGTTGCCGAGCTCGGGCGGCACGCTGGCGAGGCTGTTGTTGGCGAGGTCGAGCACGGCGAGGCGCTGTAGACACGCGAGGGCGTCGGACGACACGATGATCTTAGACTCACGCCACTGACCTGAGGTGGGTGAAGTTGCCGAGCTCGGGCGGCACGCTGGCGAGGCTGTTGTTGGCGAGGTCGAGCACGGCGAGGCGCTGTAAACACGCGAGGGCGTCGGACGACACGTTGATCTTAGACTCACGCCACTGACCTGAGGTGGGTGAAGTTGCCGAGCTCGGGCGGCACGCTGGCGAGGCTGTTGTTGGCGAGGTCGAGCACGGCGAGGCGCTGTAGACGCGCGAGGGCGTCGGACGACACGTTGATCTCGCTGATCTTGTTCTCGGCCGCGAGGAGGATCTCCAGGTTCTCGAGCGAGTACACGCAGTGAGGGATGTGGGTGAACCTTCGAACAGTGGTACCAGTACAGTCAGCAGCAGATATTGCTAAGCGGGCAGGTTCAGAATGAACTTGGCACGACCTTATTGCTAAGACTTTAACCTCCTGCCGCCCAAACAATAAAATTTTCCCAATGTATTTTGAATAAATATTGTAGGAAATATAATGAAATTTATTTTGTTTGCCATCTATTTCAATTGACTTTTCTTCGATGACATCGCGTTAACCTGGTAAAAGTGAAAATTAGATCTAATTCCCATTGGTTTAGAGTTAAAAATTATAGTGGAAAATTTCATTGATTTTTTCGAAAAAATCCGGAAAAAAACGAGCTGTTTGGAAAGAATCAGGATTTAATCCGGAAATTTTCAACGCTACTCTGGGCGGCTAGCGGATAAGTGTGTTAAGATCATTGTGAACACCCTACCCGCTAAACAATATCTGCTGCTGGCTGTATGAAAAGGAAGTAGAAACGTAATTAATGAAACATGCTCAAAATTAATTTAAAAAGTATGACTACAATCAAATAAATTAGTTTTAAAAGCGTGGAAAAGGGAACTAAATTTTAACAAGTGTAATGGGCTTCACTATTAGCTATTGATAGCCGAAGTGATGTCAAACTCATCCTCCAGAGCAGGCGAAACTAGCTCAGGCAGTTCTTGCTTAGGTCTAGCAGTTGCAGATGCTTCCATTGCCCAAGCTGGGAGGTAAGACTATAA
This sequence comes from Thaumatotibia leucotreta, assembly GCA_025490895.1. Taxonomy (NCBI): domain Eukaryota; kingdom Metazoa; phylum Arthropoda; class Insecta; order Lepidoptera; family Tortricidae; genus Thaumatotibia; species Thaumatotibia leucotreta. Next base: position 22,537 of record JALPQI010031250.1, read on the forward strand.
ATATATACCAGCTTCTCACTTGTTGCCAGAGATGACCAGATCCCTCATCGTCAGCCTATGATAGTCCACTGCTGGACGTAGGCCTCTCCTATTTACTATGCGTATAGACGCATTAGGAGGTAAATGTCCATAAACGCCACGCTGGGCAAGCGGATTGGCGATCGCAGTAATGTGTCCACTATGATGACGCTGCTGCCCATCATCAATCTTTTATCAAATAATGGTCAGTGACACTTCAATCCCTTAGTCGACTCTTACGACACCCGCAGGAGGAAATGGGGTGGTGACAAATGTATTCTTACTGCCGTCACCACACGGCTAAGATCCCTCAGATCTTTTAAATCCCCCTGTTCAGTCGGCAACTCGCTCAAATCCAGCAGTTGCATTGCCCAAGCTTAAAGGGAAGTCTACAAATATCCGGAATGCCTATACCATCTACTCGCTTGTTGCAAGGCACCCTTTAATCCTTCAAATCTCCCAGTTCAGGCGCAAACTTGCTCAAATCTAGCAGTGATTCCAGCAATCTTGCATTGCTCAAGCTGGAGATAAGTTTATAAATATCCAGAATACCTATACCAGCTACTTACTTATTGCAAGAGATGACCAGTTCCCTTAGATCCTTCAAATCCCCCAGCTCAGGTGGTAATTCGCTCAGGCAGTTCTTGCTCAGATCCAGCAGTGCAAGTGCTTCCATTGCCCAGGCTGTGAGAGGAATCTACAAATATCCAGAATACCTATACCATGCTACTCACTTATTGCAAGAGATGATCAGTTCCCTCAGATCCTTCAAATCCCCCAGCTCAGGCGGTAGCTCGGTCAAGCTGTTCTTGCTCAGGTCTAGCAGTTGCAAGTGCTTGCATTGGCCAACTTCGGAGGGCAGTTCCGATAAATGGTTCGACGATAGGACGAGTTGCGATAGTGTGTCGCTCAAGAGGCATATGCTGTAAAAAACATGTTACGTCTTTAAGGACTTATCGAAAAGCTTGATGACTATCCTCACGTAAGTTATCAGATAGCAGTGACATAGTATAACTAGTCACATTTGTACTGGAATCGTTTTTTCACACACAAATAATAATACACGATATTCATTCTCGTAAAAGACAACGTTCTTTCCTTGAAGTTCCACATCACATAAAGGGTCCACGGAAAGAAAATTTCTATTCCTTGTGAAATTTAGGACATATTTGCACTCTAAAAGTTGCATAAAAGTAAAATGTTTAAAATTAAAATAAAAACAATATTTGACAGATCTTCAGATGACAAATGCGTGAGCCAGCGTAGATTTTGTTTTAGGCTATTTAACTTTGACAGTAAATAGGTTACTATTGATTTTATTTCAACTAGTCATGTTTATTTAAAACTAAGCACTCCTGATTGATTGACCCCTCGTGTGTCGCGCATATTTATTTTATTTATTTATTATTATTTTTTTCTAATAGTTTTCTCGTTACTGATCAGTGACGAAGGGTTAATATGCCGTTGTATACATGTTTCATATAGTATTATATTGTTAATTTTAAGATCAATTATGGAATTTGCTCACACTGTTTACTATGCGCACTTTATTAAGTCGCAGTGTACTAACTCTAATTGTAATTCATTCATTTACTAATTTATTTATTATGTCAACAGATTAGTGTTAATTCATCAATATTTTTTCTGGTTGCCCTGAAAACCAGCGCCATAACTAAAACCCTTTAGTTATCGGCATATGCTGAGTGGCATCCATTTTGATGCTTTGTACTTAGGTTAAGATTTAGCATAGATTAAGTTTTCTTTTTGTTTCTATTTTTAGCATCAAATAAACATTTTTCATTTCATTTCACATAGAAGTCTACTCACCCCGTGGGCACCTTAGTAAAGCTATTCTTGGATATGTCGACGATGTGGACTTGGGCTTCAGCAGCGGATTGGAACACGTCATCGGGTACCGTCGTCAATGAGCGGCCGGGGAGCATTAGTGCTTGGTTCTTCTTTAGAGTGAACCTTTAACAAAGCAAAGCAATATAACGATTTAGCATTGACGATTTTCACTCATTACTTAATGAAACTTACTTAGATTACTTAGGGTGGGTTGTACCAACCAAACTATCTGTTACCTAACGTTATATGAAGGTCCATGGAAAAAACATGTCTAGTGCTTAAAAAATCAGGGCAAATTCACACCTTATTCTGTTAAAAGTAAGGTGGTTTTTCCTTCTGTAATTTGAATTGACTAGACATGGTCTTTCCGTGGACCCTTCATATCGACCGTACAAAAATTGTATTGTAATTTTCATTTCTGCTAGGATGTCAATCGAGCTGCCAAATGTGGTTGGTGCAACCCTTAATCTCGTACAAATACGCTACGAAACCTTCGACGTTTCGTAACGTATTCGAAGCATATTAAGTTCCGCTTTCTTAAATGAACTTTAAAGACTCAATAATGATTTGACTTCTCCCTTATCATCCGCGTGTCTGACAAGTGAGTAGATTCGGCCTCCATCTCCTCATGCCGTCTCTTAGAAAATTCATCGTGCTGGTACGAATAGAATGAATGAAATCTATGCATCTATCATTGTGTGTATGCGGCCCTGGCATACCAACCTGTATCTACATTAATTTTGACATAGACCGAAAGGGACAAAGAATTATTAGCGGCTTGTTAACGTTTATGAATAAGGGGGTTAATAAACCGTTTCACTAACTTGCCAGGCCACTGGTCTTCCGTCTGCCTAAACTCTGCCTGTATCTCTTCATCCATGCGATCTCATAAGACCTTCACCACACAATCGGTGCATCGTCGTAAGACATACACTCTACAGACTAAATAAATCGTTTGACTCACTTAGTAGGGGATGCAAACCGGTTTTGGAAAGTATGGAAAAACCGGTTAATAACCGGTTATACATCGTAATCTCGTAAAATAAAAACCGGTTTGCACGCCATACCTGTCAGGGCACTGGTCTTCCGTCTGCCTATTTCGTCGTGCGGTCTCGTAGGAACTTCACCATTCTGTCGGTTCTACAGTTGACAAACTCTCTACAGACTAAATAAACCGTTGCAGTTGCACTCACTTGTCGGGCCACTGGTCTTCCGTCTGCCTGGATTCTGCTTGTATTTCCTCATGCATGCGATCTCGCAGGAACTTCATCATGCGGTCGGTGCCTCCTCGAATGACGTCTTGGCGCACGAAGGACAGTTTGTTGCCCTCCATGCTTATGCTTTGTAGTTGCGTGAGTAGGCCCAGGTTTTTCGGTAGTCTAAAAAATATTGTAAATGACCCTTAAAACCTAATAACACGATGGTTGGTTGTTGGAACCGATCGCGTAGAGGCCTACACGGTGTAGTGGCAGCTTTATAAATAGTTTTAGATTTCGTGCAAATGTGAATAAACCTATTATTGAATTAATGAACAGCATCTTTCATCTTTGGCCTTGTCATTAATAATTGTGCACCAGGTGAGTGGGTCAATTACTGGTCTAGGAACCATGACATAACTATTTATAACTATTGCTATGGCCAACTTAAATTGACCAATATTGCACTTTATGCTAATTGTACCTAGTTGGTTACTAAATTCTGTTACTGCAATAATCTTTGTCTACATAAAATATACGAATGAAAGTTTAATAAAGTATATATTAAAATGAAGTACATAAAATCAGGATTTACATATGACAATATCATTCAAAATGACCCCCTCTGGCCTTGACACAGGCCCTCAAACGACGAGGCCAGTCATCAATAGCGGCACGCACGATTGTCATGTCTAATTCCTTCACTGTCTTAATTATGGCCCGCTTTAGGGAGTCAAGATTTGTGTGGGGCTTAGCACAGGCTTTCTCCTCAATAACCTGCCATATGGCATAATCCAGAGGGTTAAGGTCCGGGCTGGAGGACGGCCAGTCTTCGTGGGCAATAAAGTCAATTTTATTCCTTCGAAACCAGGCTTGAGTCGTTTTTGCCTTATGTGCAGGAGCTGAGTCCTGTTGAAAGACCCATGGTTGGTTTTGAAATAAAGTGTGGCTTAAGGGCTTTACTATTGGTTCGGGAACGGTTTCCTGGTAAACTTTGGCCCCAGTTTTCACACCTTTTTCACAAAAATGAACCTGTGTTAGCCCTGAGTATGACACACCCAGCCAAATCATCACGTAAGAGGGATGATGGCCTCGTTGCACCCTCGGAACAGCCGCAATCGCCTCTTGACTGTTTTTTGCATATACTCTGTCATTCTGGCGGTTACAACATTCTTCAATGGTAAAATTTTTTTCATCTGTAAATAGTATTTTTCGGTGGCCATTTTGTGCGTACCGCTTCAATAGTACGCGACTTCTCTCCAGCCTCATGGTTTTTAATCGCCCATTAAGCAAATGACCTTTTTGTCTTCGGTAAGCGTGTAGTCCAAGGTCTTCATTGATAACTTTTTTTAGGGAGCTTCTCTTCACAGACATCTGTATTGCCAACAACTTTTGCTTCCGGACGGGATTTCTAGCAATTCTCGCCTTCACTGTCTTTATTAGAGCTGGGGTCCGAACGGTGCATGGTCTTCCAGACCTCTTGCGGTCATCTAAGCTCTGAGTACTATTGTATCTATTAATGGTGCGATAAACAAATTGTTTGATTAATTTTAGATTTTCAAGCAACTTCAAAATCATGTTTGGCGGGTGCCCACACTTGTGCAGCGCAATTACAGCGACACGATTCTCTTTTAGGCCCCAATTTATTATAAATACGACAAGATAAGCGTTATGTGTAGTATATAATTATAGCTCACAAATCCATCATATAATGTCACTTTTTATTTTTTCGGAAGCTTTTGTTTTAACGGAAAAAAAGAGGTTGGAAATCGGGTAACAGAACTTAGTAACCAACTAGGTAATAATAATTACGAATGAACATATTTATATGTCGACATTTTTGCAGGTGTTTGTTTTTCAACTTCTGTTTAGTAGAACGATATTGATAATTTCACACGCCGGGATATATATATCCATCAGATAAAATTATCACTATATCCTTTTCCCCAGGCATACAAAAGAAAAGGATAACTAACAATTATATGTCATATATATTCTATTCGGGAATAGTGACAGCACCTGAGCGAGGTGCCCTAATTGCATTTAAAACTGATCAAATTATATTTATTGCTTACTTTTACATAATATATAACAGAACTGAATTGATATATTTGTACTTTTATGGAAATACTTACTTGTTTAAGCTATTATTACTTAAATCGAGGCGTTTTAACTTTTGTAGTAGAGATACGTTCTCAGGAAGCACCTCTATATGGTTGTCTCTAATATTCAACACATTTAAATGCTGCATTTGGTCACAAAATTCTTCCGTAATTTCCTGAAAAAAAGAGAACAGTCAGATCAACTTAAAATAATACTTACCTATAAATTCCTGAATCTCTGTAAAAGTACTTTGATAAATATTTTCAATTCAAAATGGTTTTTAAGAAATCTGTATCTGAGCAGTAAAGAGCATAAAATGTATACGATTTTTCAAGTTACATCCATGGCATAACGAGATACGGATATATCTACAGAAAGCTGTTTATCTTTAATGTCTTGAGTATAGTACAGTCTTGAAGGAATGCACTGATATTTTGGCCACTATGTACGGTCGAGGAATTTAATTTCCTACCCATTTCGTACCTTGTCACAGTAGCTATAATATGACTGTCCTAGCAGCGTTCAAATTGATTGTCACTGTGACAAGGTACGAAATGGGTAGGAAATTAAATTCCTCGACTGTACACATAGTGGCGACTGCGCATATAGGTAAGTACATTATATTGCAAAACAGTGTTTTAGTAAGGCACACGAACTAACTTAATTTAACAGAAACCTACACTAAGGTAAAATACACATATCAAGTTGTACCTTAATGAAGTTATTAGCTAAATAGATCTCTTTTAAAGCTGTACACCCGTAGAAGTCTGGTAGCTCCTGAATATCGTTATGGTTGGCGTCCAAATATTCCATTCTTCTGAGTTCGCCCAACGCCGGCAGTGAACGCAGATTGTTATTGTTTATGTTTAATTTCTTTAGGTCTGTAACAAACAAATTAGCATGCCTAAATAGCCATTGAAACCTCGAAAACCGTAAATTATAATATATTATTAGACTAAGAAAGTCCCGTAGGTAATTTTAAATTTCTGATTTTCTCAGACGATTAAAGCGTACTACTAGTAAATCGTTTTTATTAATTTTTACTTGTACAACGTGAATTTATTGCGTTAGCGCAAGATTTACAATCGTTTTCACATTTAACTATTTGTAAACCTTACGGAATCGCCAATATAATCTACCAAAGTGTGTTATAATAAAACGCAACACGTAACAAAAATTATACTTGAATCATAGATACGTTACCAAACTTCTAAAAATACTAACATCTTCACGCCGTTGGAGCGAGGCGCTATGTACAAACAACAAGACAAGTAACCGACCATTAATGACCCTTATAGCCAGCAGCGTAAGGTACACAAAATGATCAATTATTTGTGCAATAATACATTACTTACACACAAACGCGTGGTCACAGACCGTGGAGCGTAACTTTTTAAACCATTGGACCGCGTAATACAATAGCCGGCTACGTAATTAAATCTCCATCAATTATAAAAACAAACAAAAGTATAATGAGTAAACATAGCCGAGATAGCCGCTATGCCAGCCATGTTGTTGACGAGTGTCCCGATTGAGGATTATTTTGTTACAGCGAACGCGAACACACATCTTAAGAAACTCTTAGATGACTGGATCAAGGTTCAGACCATATAAATACACATCGCATCACATCATCAGCCTATCTCAGTCCACTGCTGGAAGTAGGCGTCTCCTATTAACTATGCATAACATAGACTTATTAAGGTGCATACAGATCAAACGAGCATTCGCTATTCTAACCCCCTACTCTATGAAATTCGATCGTTACACGTTCACGATCGTTCGTTTTTTTTCGTAGAGTGGGGGGTAGAATAGCGAATGCTCGTTTGGTCTGAATGCACCTTTAGGAGCTCAATGCCCATAATCGCCAAGCTGGGCAAGCGGATTAGAGATCGCAGTAATGTGTCCACTATGGTAACGCACCCATTATCAACGGATAGTCAGTGACTCTTTAATTCCTTAGTCGACTCTTACGACACCCGCGGGAAGAGTTGGGATTTGTCACCATCCCAACTCTTCCCGCGGGTATCGTAAGAGTCGACTAAGGATGTATTCTTACCGTCGTCATCACACGGCGGAAGCGGATCATATGCATTAGGCTGCGGCTCCATTGAGGCGGAGAGGAGCGGAGATGTGCAAAATTGACCAATTACATTCTTCAAATTTGAAATTCGAAACACTGTGATGCGGTCTCATTGGCCAATTTTGCACATCTCCGCTCCTCTCCGCCTCAATGGGGCCGCAGCCTAAGGCGGTAATCCTGGACACGGCACGCATAGCTCATCAGTTCTCTTACTTTATGTTTTATAGTGATCGGATTATTCATGATGTGTTTATATTTTGTATTTCACTTTCAGCCTAACAAATGAGATGAATAGAAGGTATAAATAGGTAATGTTTACCTCTTAAATTCACGATGTCAGGTGGCAATTCCTGTAGCTGGTTGTGTGAGAGATTGAGCTCGACCAAGCGGACTAGGTAGCCCATGCCCGGCGGCAAGGCGGTGAGTTTGTTGTGGGAGAGGTCCTAAAAATAAACACGTTGTCCTTGATATACAGGGTGTGCTCAATATATTGGTGATCCGTTTTATAACGCATTTACTATCGTATCCTGATAAGGAATAAGCAAAAGATTTTTTTTTTCCAGAAAATATTTTAGTTTTCTATGGAGTCAATACTCCATAGAAAACTTAATGAGATATATAGTTGTATGCTGATTGCCCATGTAGGTCTTGGCCTATATATCTCATTAAAAAAAAAAACATTTTTTTGTACTTAAAATATGTTTCTCAATGGGACTGAAGGATCACCACTATTTTCGCTATTTAGATACCCACCACGCACCCTGCATTAGTGTGGTGTGGTGGTGGGGGTAAAACCAATGATCATACATCTGATGTCATAATAACATCATGAGCTTATACTATTGTTAATTGCTTGTTTATCAATACATTACCTCTAAACCTTGTATGATTTCTAGATTCTGAATTTTCTGTACAAACTCGAATATAGATCATAATAATATATAACAACTCCACTGGACGCCCAAACTGCCCCCTTTAGCATAAACGCAGTAACTAGTTTTAAAATGTTAATTAATACCAAGGCATAATTCAATTGAATAAAGTAAACAATGTTGACAGTTCAAAACTAGTTACTGCGTTTATCCTTACGGGGGCAGCAAATAAGGAGTCTCCTTACTACATAATTACAAGATGGTATGCCTATTGGCAAAGGTACCTTTCCATTGTCTTCTGTTTAATATAACATTGTAAAATTGACTTTAGATCATATTGTCAATATTTACTCCCCATTTCAAGTTTCAGTAATACTGAATGAGCATGCCAACAACATAAATTATATTCGCTATCCAAGTTTAATATTATTTTACCAGAAAAGTCAACATGACCAAATCTCCAAAGTCAGGCTGAAGCTTCTCCAATTGGTTGTGAGAAAGGCTGAGCCACCGAAGTTCACCGAGCCTGAAGAATGACGCCGGTAGAGCTGTCAGCTTATTGTGGTTCAGGCTGAGGTTTGACAGGTTCTTCAGCTCACCAATCTCATTTGGCAGGGACGTTAAAGCATTGTCATGAAGCTGAAATTTAAAATAATACTGAACTAAAAATAATTTAGTAAAACTATGAAATTAAATCATTTCCTTATAAATTCCTATTCCTAAAAATATAGTTATAAAAAGATTTACCAGGAACAATAATGTGGATGTATGTTTGTGGTTATGTTTGACTTGGGTTTCTTGGTGATACTATAATTGCTGAGCAGATTTTGCTGCATGAGATATTGATTTATTTGTATCTGAGATGTGGGTATATGTTTTTAAATTAATTTATATTCTAAAAGGTCTCAAATAAAATGTTGTAGATCAACTAAAATTGTACTGTATGTAGCTATTTGTAATTATGGAGAATTAGAACCATACCTTAAGCGTAACAAGTTCCTGCAAAAGTTTGACTTCTGGAGGGATGGCTGTGATGGAATTGGAGCTGAGGTCCAGGAACTTCAGTGGCTCGCTGTTCCACCAGTTGTGCCTGTCTTCTCGTGCAAAATCCACTTCTTTTACCTCCTCCAATACCAGCTCATCAATTTTCCACACATTTTCTGGGACTAGGATATATTAAACATACAGAAATATAATAGAGACCATTGTGAATAAAATTACTCATTTACACCTGAGTAGAGGGCAATAGTACATTGTGCATCAAGGGAGGTAAGTACGGAATTACTAATGAGAGTGTTTAATGACTCGAGTTAGTATTTGCTTACTAACTGTTATGCATACAATGTTTTTCATCACACTTGCCGATAAAAAAATCAATTTTAACAAAAAATATTATTCTATGATTTACTGACATTACTATTACTCCCTAGGGAATTTTACTTTTCTATTACTCCCGCTACGCATGCAACCAATGGCGCGCTTAGACAGCAAGTGTGATGAAAAAATATTTTATAGCCAAACATTATCTCTTAAATATATAATGTTTACTATAACAATTTCTCTGCTTTGCCTTAAGGTTGACTGGTAGAGAATATTATCATTAAGTCCGCCTTTTGTACATTAAGGTTTTGTTTCGTGCAATAGAGATTAAATAAATAAGTAAAATGTTATGAACAAATAAAAGGCGATAATTAACATTGAGCCATTTTTTATAGCATTATTCATCCAACCTATACTTCCGGTATCCACATAGAAATGCGCAGTAAGGAAGTAATTACCAGCATGTAATTTAAAGAGAGGAAATACTAACCAGTTCCCAGGCCTCGCCCGCTGAGGCTCAGCTGCCCGGTGCGCTTGGCAGACTTAATCAGACCGTTCGTCAGCACACCCTCGTCTGCCTTCTTATCTTGAAGGTGGAAAACAGACTTATCACACACTTTTATTCTCGATTTCGTATGGGGTCTACGAGACATGTTTACAAACACCTTATATTTTTACACAATAACGATGGATAAAGCCAACGTAAACAAACCACTAATTTAAGCAACAGTTTACGTAATATGAAACGCCAATAACTACTACATATTTATTAAAATAAACATTGTCCCTGAACAGTAAACAATGAATGAATTTCACTACTCGGACAACCTACTCACACTAGTGTACTAGTAGTAGTGTAGGTACTAGGTACTTGTATTATACGTCAATGTCAAATGTCAAAACAACACAAAGACGTTTTTATTGTTCGTAAATACAACGGCGCTTACAAATTAACATTGCATTTATCTTTCAATATTGTTTGCAAGTGCCAAACGCCTCCAACAAAGTAATCAAACAATTAGTACACAATGATTTATGATAACTATACGGATTGTGATTTTTCCATAACACAGTAACAAAGTGTTTCTTCCTTTAAGTCTTTTTAAAAACTCCTTATGACTTTGACACTTCCGGTAATGTTGCCAGAAACAATAATAATAATCGAATTGAATCGGTTCTAGACTAAACATAAAAAAAGTCGATTGAAAAATGCGAACGAATAATAAATGAAAAATGAAAATACCGGAGAGATGGTGGAAAGCGGACACGTTATGTTGTACGAAAGCAATACGAATGTTGAGTTTAATGACACTAGATCCTTTAAAACGATATAATAAAATATGTATTAGTTGCCTACTTGTAGTTGTTACAGACTTTGGATGAATCAATAGGTACTAGGTATCATATCAATATCACTCACCTTCAAATTCGTTATGAAATGCTGTAGGTGTAGTTGTTTGAAACTCGCTGTCGTCAAGCATCATGTTTTAATGAAATTTATCTTCATTCAACGAAATGAATACACCGGTACCTCAATCCATTAGCTTAACTAGATTTTACAAGGTTTTCCTGTAAGATTATCTTAATCATTGCATGATCTCATGTAAATATAAAGTAGTGCCGGACCACAATAACTCTCCAAAAGCAGCAGTTCATTGACCGTTAATCCCGTATTAAGAAATATTTAATTTGGCAGATAGTTAATTTGCCTGGAATATTTAATGTGGTTAGTTATTAACACGTTCGCCTCCAGTACTGTTTCACTAAGTGCTAATACTATGCCGAACGAAATTATCTGATACAATTCTTATTATGCCATTGACACGTATGTGTGACCGAACAGATTGTATTCTTATGCCAGCGACACAGCACTTGTATCAAAAACGTTCGTATTTCTATGGCACTGGCATAGGAGGAAGAACTTGATTTATGCTAGTGGCATAAGAATAAGGTTACTCTAATCACTCTAATCAGTCTAATCACGTATGTGTGTCACTGGCATAGGAATCAGATTTAGTTGGTCACAGACGCTGTGTCATCGGCGTCGAACGTGTTACGACTTAAGTTAACTATCCCACAGTCGATATCATAAATTCGTAGATACAAATGTGCACCCTTCACAATACACGATGTTTAAAATGAGCTTGACTGTCCAACCTTAAGATAGATAAGTACCAGTTATTTCCGATAAGTAGGTACATCATAAATTATATTATTATTAGTGTTACCTAGGTATAGCATCTTAATAGTTCCTACTGGTCTAAGTACGTTGTGGAATTGAAACTTCTTTGAATTCTGTTTGTTAATGTTTCCATTATCATTTAACAAATGTGTTGACTATAAGTATTACTGGTTGGGCATTATGTACTGTTTAGGTACCTATTTGGGAAGCCACAATCAAACACATGTTTCAGATATAAGTAGACTACCTAATTCCGTTTATTTTACTTACATGCACAACACAACATTCCGAAGTAGGTACCCTACAAGTACAAGTACCTCCATACCATGAATGTAGGATTAATATGGATTTGACAACGTAATAATAATAGCAAGAACGAAAGGGATGGTCTTATTAAACTTTTAACTAGTGGAAGTGAAAAGGAACGATAATCGTCCGTCCTTATCACTGTGCCACTATTTTTTGTGTGGCACTTAGCATCTACGTGTCAGACAAATGCGTTGAATACGTCACATACGTCTGGTGGGAGTGAAATTAAATGTTTTCAATGTGAAAGTGGACACAAACAACTTATCCCAAGGCTTATTATGAACAATTTCATCTGTGTTTATCTTCTAGATATGGTGCGATGCGAAGTACTAGGCTGTAAAAGTAGAAACGAGCGAAAAATTGCTGACATAACCTTTCGCAGGTAAATATAGTGTTTTTCAGTCTAATTCTAAATGAAACTGTTAGCAATCCATTTTAAAATGTAAACTGATAAAAATACTAGTCATTAGAAAGCATTTTGGCCATAATTAACTCGGAAAAGGGAAATAATTCAGTGACTTTGTTATTGTTCGAGGGATGCCAGGGCAAGGAGGGTATAATTACCCAAAAGGGTCTAGCAGGATAAGCTAACAAGAGTTGCCCCCTCAAGGGATTTGGTTGTAATTTGAGGTGCAGTAGTGGGAAGCCCTAAGAACACTGGATGCGTAATATCAGCCTCCGATCTTCTTTTGTTTCAGACTTATTCACGAAAATGTCATAAATCATGGTAATCTTTAAACTGTGATATTAACTAAACCAAGTAAGCGAGAGTGACCAAATAAATTCAGAATTAAAGAGCGTGAAATGGGGTTCATAATGCATATTTTTAAAGACATTCATATCTTCAAACTTGGATGAAAAAAAATGTTTTTTTTTTTTCGGTTATATTTTTTGCCACTTTTCGCAGAGGCACAACTACCAAAAAAATTACTTAATAAGCCACAACTGACAACTACGTATACATTTAAAAAGATTTCGAAAAATCATGGTGCGTCATGTCAAAAAAAAAATTACGAACGCATGTTTTCGCACCATCTGTACAAGAACACGACAATCATTGATAAATCACTTCCCTTTCGGATGAAAATATTGCCCTTAAAAAGAAATGTGAATATTGTGGAATTGAATACAGTCGTACTTGGGACCATGAAGAGTATGATTCTGTAAATATAGAAGAATTGTATTGTTCTGATTGCTCTAATGAATTATTTGTTGAAATGGAATGGTAATAAAAATGATTTATCAATGATTGTCGTGTTCTTGTACAGATGGTGCGAAAACATACGTTCGTAATTTTTTTTTTGACATGACGCACCATGATTTTTTGAAATCTTTTTAAATGTATACGTAGTTGTCAGTTGTGGCTTATTAAGTAATTTTTTTGGTAGTTGTGCCTCTGCGAGAAGTGGCAAAAAATATAACCGTAAAAAAAACTTTTTTTTTTTTCATCCAAGTTTAAAGATATGAATGTCTTTAAAAATATGCATTATGAACCCCATTTCACGCTCTTTAATTCTGAATTTATTTGGTTACTCTCGCTTACTTGGTTTAGTTAACATCACAGTTTAAAGATTACCATGATTTATGACATTTTCGTGAATAAGTCTGAAACAAAAGAAGATCGGAGGCTGATATTACGCATCCAGTGTTCTTAGGGCTTCCCACTACTGCACCTCAAATTATAACCAAATCCCTTGAGGGGGCAACTCTTGTTAGCTTATCCTGCTAGACCCTTTTGGGGTAATTTCAGTATGATAGTTGCCCACGTTCGTAAAATTATTATAATGTATAAATGGTGGTTTGGCCCGATGGTGCACTTGCAAATGTTTTCTTTCCATAGAATTCTAATTATTTATGAGTAAATTAAATGTTATTTGTATATACGTTGTCGTTTTATTTTACCTTATCCTATTTAAATTATCCGAATAAGTTTGCCCAAACTAGTTTGGGTAATCGAGGGTTTATGTACTACAGTAGAGGCATCGTAAGAAGTCGTTTTTGACGTTTGTTTGCACATGAAGTTCTGTAAAAATTTGACAGTTGGTATAATGGAGCAAATGTCAAACTTCATTGTTGCCTGAACGGAATAGTGATGTTACTGCTGTTGCTGCAATTTACCGATACGTCAATCGAAATAAATAAGTAAACCTTTTTTTATGGAGGTACGAATAATTGCTATAATAGTAGGTACGCACATATTTTCTAAAAGTTTGTCATGGTTTCGACAGGTCCTCGCGAGCCCGTGTGCCCGGTGGATACGCGGCTTTACAGACTGTGTGGAACTTGACAACCAGATAAATGTCATAATTGTTATTCAATTCAATGTATTTATTCACATAAGCTAGTATTAACACCAAATCACTTACTAGTTACATCATAAAAATAAATAAAAAATTAAAATTATGTTAAAATAATAGTAAGCACATAATAATTACAAATTCAATTATAAAATCACGTATAATTTTATTTTTCGTAGAATAATAATTTATATACCACTACGTTATTTATCACCTAGATGTGCTCTGATTTTAATAAATGGTTTTAGTGAGTTTATATACTGTATTTACGGCATTTCTCTATTTGACATATCTACATTGCACTCTGAGCTAGCAGCACGCAAGTTTGCCAACGTGGGTTGGGAGTGGTTTGCTATGAATTTTGCTTATAGAGGTCACGTCCTATCCGTCCTATAAAACATCTTACCTAAATGCGACTTTACGTCATTATGACGTCACCGGCTCCAAAGTTTCGCTGCCTGTTAATGATTCTAAGTAAGATTACCAAACACTTTTTTAATTCGGATTACCTAACACTTTTTTAATTAAACTTTTTCAATGGCAAGTACCAGATCTAACGCCCTTTCGCACTTGACTGAAAATTTTACGACGGTAAAATCGAGCGTTTCACAACACTATTGTGAGCTGTCAAAAACGACTTCTTACGATGCCGCTACTGTATGTTGTTGTGGTAAGTAGGTACATGTAATTTTTCATTCTTCTAATGAAATCGATAATGATATATATATACATTTTAATTTAATGTCGATAAGTTACTAAATATATCATTATTGACGAGTTGAAATTGAGAGTCGGGGATGGTAGAAGATAGTGTATACCTAAAAGTAAAATAAATGTATTATTTTTAAGTAAATAATGCGTCTTTGCTAGTCAATATGAGCTGTCCGCAAATCGTTTACACCATTCGTCAGTAGAATCCAAAAAAATGTAAACAATCCTAATAACTTGCATTATTCCATAATAAAACACAATCGTAGTTTTATTCCGAACTTGAAAGAGTTCACATACATTTTTAGTAAAAAATATTGATATTTATAGTGGTAACCTAAAATTATATCTGCGAACGTATTTCACGATAAGTTTCAAACACGTCAGATGCTATGGAATGTCAGCCATATTTGCTTACATTCTTTTTTTGGATTCTACTGTCGGTTGGTATACGTTAAAATGCAATTTAATTGATATTCGGTAAAGATGTATATTTTGCTTGAAAAACGCCACGTATCTATGACAGTTTAAAATACTATTTCGTAAATTAAATAAAATAAGGTACACTAAGAAACTAAAACTCCACTTAAATAAACATATTTGATATTACATTTTAATATTGTTTCATATAATAGGGTAAATGATGGGGTAATTTTTCTCGCATGGCAACAACGCTCACTATATATCCATCCCTCTTAGTGGCACACTCGGCGCGCCCCCTCGCTCCATACGCAAAGCTAATAGGAGAAGCTTATGTCCAGCATTGGATTACGCACATCGTTAATAATTTAAGTACATCAGGGGCCTATTGCATAACAAATTACAACTAATATTACAAGCGGAAGACTCTTTCTAGTAAGAAAGATAGAAAAGAGACTTCCGCTTGTAATATTAGTTGTTGTGGGTGGGCCCCAGGTAGGTAGTAGGTACCTAGGTATATACGTTGATTTCGTCCTTACCTAATTAATGATTCATCTCAGCATCAGCGGGACAGAATGCGAGTTGCAAAATTCTATTTAACTCTCGGGAATTATTTACTACTTTTCGTTTTGTGCGAAGGACGTAGAATTTGAGTGACACAAGTGTGACATTGACAAAATTAATCATTTGTGGTAGAAAGCAGGCCATAATATACTTAAGCAGGTACAATTTAACCAGAAAGGAGATATGTGTACTTAGTAAAAGTCTACGATTTCGTAAAATACAATTTTTGAGATCACTCGATAAAATAAATGTAATGGGACTACTAAATCCTCCAAGAATGGGACAAACGAATTTCGGTCTCAACGTCAAGGGATACAATCTTAATGCGTTAACTTTACGTAAATTTACGATTTCGCTCCATTGCATAGGGACATTAGGGACGCATCTATGGGGTTGGAAAAGTAATTCCGTTAGGAGCTTGACTGACTACGGCTGTCGCCGCCACTGCACCGCCCCTCTGTCATCCGCGTTGGTGCAAGCAACAGTGTCTCGGTACAATATCACCCACATAGTGGGTCAACAATGCTTAGGCCAACTTGCGCAAGGGATTAGGCCACTACCACGGTGTTACCTGTTTAAGTCCATACATTTTTGACGCTATATTCTTTTAAACTCGTGTTAGCGGCCTAACCCGAGATTGTGCTAGTGAGGCACATTGCTAAGGGCCTGTTTCGCCATCCCCAAATTAAATATATCTGTCTGTTTTTATTTTATATTATTTTATTTAAGAGAAGAAGAAGCAAAAGTGTAATTTGCAACAAATCACTTACCGTAACAAACACATGTACCCTAGATCTAAGATTTTTATAACTCCTGTCCTGTTTTTAACCGACTTCATTATAGGTAAGTATGACTGGTGAAAAGGATACTGTAACGTCCCGCCCCTCTTAATAACCCCTCTTATAAATACTTTAAAACTACTTAGTCGACTCTCCTGCTTTTAAAGTTTTGGCCATGATGAAGTGTGATCGTCTAGATTGTTGGTGAACCCTTTCATTGTCTCGTAGTAACCTAGAGTCTTTGACAATAACAGAATATGTGGAGCTTGTGGAGATAAATAATAATGCCTAGACTAAAGAATAAGGAAGTATATTCGCAAATTAAAAGAAAATGAATAATCATTCAAACAGTCACATTATGATAAAGATTTTGGGATGGCATAGCAAAACATAATTAATCAAATAGGAAAACAATTAGTAACTTAGAGTATAAATTTATAATGTAATTCACTAATATTATAGAAGCACCACCTGCGGAGAGAGATTGGCAAATATGAGAATTTAAAATATAAATGTTTAGTATATAAGGTTAAAAAAAACAGTAATAAATAATTATTGTTTTTTTTTCCTAATCCACTACCAGCTATTTCTTGTCGCGGCTAACTTGTGATAGTCCATTCCTTTGATTTTCTGCCAGAGTTGCAAAGGAATTTAAAGATTATTTAACAATTATAACTATATTATTATATATTAATTATACAACAATTGTACTCTTAAGTACCGAATTAATATAATAAAATAGAACAATGGAAGATTTTCCATATCCCTAGTCTACGTTCATATGAATTCTTAAAAGAACTCACGTCTAGGTGTACATGTGATAGTGCTACTTCATCATGTACGAACTATCATCAAGCAGGATGTGGTCTGCGACCCTAGTCTAACCTATCAGATGCTACCAGCATTTCGGAAAGCCTATACCAAGCGAGAAGAAATGCCAAGAAACTCGCTTGTACTGAGATTTCAACTCAACTACCTTCAACAGTCATTATATATGTCACCGTAATATTGTAAATTCCGTTAGATTATAATTTACCTAGCGAAATTGTAAACTATCGAAATATTGTCAACTGCGCCATACTGTTTACAATTTAACGTATTATTTTACGTTAGATTATAATCTGTCGAGCAGAAACCGTCACATTGTCAAACAGCTTTCTGATTGGTCGATCTCAAATATGGCCGCTGTGTACTTGCCATAGAGTTAGAAATTAAACACAGGTGGCAGATAAATAAAGTACATGATTTTCTAGTGTCGTGAGATTATAATATATTTACCTATATGTCACCATAATGTTATAAATGCCATTCGATTCAAACTCGCGAGATTATTAACTATCGAAAGATTGTAATCCGTAACGTAGGTTTGTTGAACGTAAACAAACAGTGGTCATCGAGATTATAAATTATCGAAAAATTGTTATCCGATTAGAAAAAAGGTAATCGAACCTGCTAACTTGAATTATTTCATAATCACGCCCTTTCAGAGTACAATCTTGGTTTTATCACCAACCTTAAACATGAAGTTCACATACACTTTTTGTTAAATGTTTTGTTGATATTTATTAATATTAATGTAAAAATATATCCGCGAACGTGTTTCACGATATGTGTCAAAGACGTCAAATACTATGGAAAGTCAGCCATATTTGCTTACCTACCTGTTTTTATTTTCAACTGAAACATTGTATACAATTTTACGGATTGAGTTTTGATAAATTATAATCAAATCAAATCAAATAGATATAAAAAATAAAATGAAAATGAAAAGTGCAATTTGAAGCTCTCATTAATTTATACATAGAAATGACGACGCCGGGTACACGGAGTTTCAGTCGTTCAAACAATAAGAGCTTGAACTGGTGCGATCCGATGCATGATATAACTCACAATTTGACGGTTTCGTGCCGACAGATTATAATTTACCAAAACTCAATCTGTTAAATTGTAAGTATGTTACGGATCACAATCTTTCGATAGCTTATAACTTCGCGAGTAAGATTGTATTCTATCGGCATTTATAATAATATGGTAACACATACACTTGTCTGATCTCACAACATTAGAAAACAATGTATTTTATTTGACTGACATCTCTATTTGATTGGGAACGTCGAACACTCGGTGATAGTTACGGGTGTGGACTGTATGAGGATAATGAGAAGAAATGGATAGAGGAATTAAAAAACTATATTTTAGAACACTTTACAATGTTATTTCAGCAAGATACAAAGGCAAATTAAAACTGGGGTATATAAACATGTCAAAAAGTAAAATAATTCAAAACAGTGTCATTTATTTACAATAATATAGCTGTAAAAAAAGGTCGCAACCCAGCCAGTCGCTAATACGTGGCATTTAAGTAGTTCAACCGAACTGAATTTCGATGCATGTTATAATTATAACTCACAATTTGACGATTTCGCGTCGACAGATTATAATTTACCGAAAATCAATGCGTTAAATTGTAAGTATGTTACGGATTACAATCTTTCGTAAGTTTATAATATCGCTACTGAGACTGTAATCTATCAGCATTTATAATATTATGGTGACACTCACTTATTTGATGTCACAACATTAGAAAAGCGTGTAAGTATTTTATTTGACTGCCACTTGTGTTTGGTATTACTCTATGGCAAGTAAACAGAGAGGCCAAAGAACTGACCAATCAGATAGCCATTTGACAATGTGACGGTTTCTTCTCGATAGATTATAATCTAACGAAAAATTATGCGTTAAATTGGAAACAGTATGCCGCAGTTGACAACAATCACAACGACAATCTTTCGATACTTTACAATTTCGCTAGGTAAATTGTAATCTAACGGAATGTACAATATTACGGTGACATATATATAGAGTAGAAGGAGTACTGTAACGGCCTTAGCCTATCCATTACTACCAATGTCATTTAGAATTCCAGATTTTAAAACCCATATGCATAAGAAAGTATCACATTCAAAGTATAGTGTACTATCTTCTGATCTTATGTTACATTCGATCAGTGCTAGATCCAATCGGTTTTCCAAATAATTCACCAGATCCTGTAATAGATTACAGATTGTTTATATTTTAGCATTTATTGTATTCAGTAAGTTGAACTCAAATTAGATTTAAAAAGTTGATATGCTAATTTTAAAGCATAGGTAATCCATAATAATGGATTCCTTAAGATTTGTATATTTAAATACAAAGAGCCCTCACTTAGGGTAAACTTTAGATAAGTATGTAAGTATTCATAGATATTTGGTCTAGATTACTAATAAGTAACCTAGATTTTATTGTATAATATGAAAGCAAAGACTAAATTACTTCATAGCCTCTTTTGTGCTGTAAATAATAATTTGTTTTATACTATATCAATATGTATGAAGGTTTAGATTTGTATACAAATATATATTATAAATGCAGTAGTCTTTTGAGTATATTAAATACTTGATTATTATAGGTACTGTGCCTTTACATGAATAGTATTTATAAAGATGGAAAAGATATTAATGGTATTTCAAATACATAGGTATTACAATGGTTTTCATGTGTTCAACCTAGATTACTAGATTAGGTAATTGGAACTTTATTTTCAAACAAAGCAGCTGCTCTGAAAATTATGCATGCACACAAAATAGGTAATTTACACAAAAACATCAATGAAATCCCATAAGAATGATGATATATATTCTTCTATATTGCAGATTCAGGTTACTGGATTTGTATTTCCTTGAAGGAAAAGCAGCACACTGCTCTGTGCACTATGCGCACTACAGACAGACATTTCTCACAGAATAATGATTGAAATTTCGTAGCACCAGGATATCTCTCAACATTAATCTCTATTTGTTAGTAGATGGGCATTTTCGCGAGAAGAATCCGTGCGGTGACGGAGTAAGAATACAAATATCACCGCCCCTCTCTTCCCGTGGGTGTCGTAGGAGTCGACTAAGGGAAATACTGAGTATCCAGCTTTTCAGCCGGTGGTAGGGTATTTTTTACTAGTACCCGCCTGGTTTGCTACCACCGTACATTCGGTGTAAACGCCCGTGAAATGACTTACCTTCGTGTTTGCCGTGTTTCGGGGTCAGCCGGTGTATTTACCAGCATCTAGCGGGCCAGCAAGGCGGTGGCAACTAACAGGTTACTGATTGTCTCCTGTTCGTTGCCGCCGCGATTTGGCCTCTACTTTTCACTTACGATCAGGTGGAGTGGAGCCACTTTGTTGTGCCAACGTTATTTTTATTGGGTCGGCAACGCGCATGTGACACCCTGAGGTTGCAGGCGCCCATAGGCTACGGTGACTGCTTTCCATCAGGCTGGCCGTATGCTTGTTTGCCACCGACGTGGTATAAAAAAAAAAAAAAAAAAAAAGAGATCCAAAAAAAATTTTTTTTAAGGTAGGTAAATTTAATGTTTTTCCTACTCAGAATAACGAGTTCTTTCAATCTAGGAGAAAAAAAGTACAAGAAAAAAATGGTCCCACATTTTTCATACATTTTACATGCTCTCCACTTTGTAACCGCTGTACAAAGTGTTTGAAAAACGGTTACGTAATAGAAACAAAAAGTTGGGACACTTTTTTTCTTCTAGTAGGATCGAAAGAGCTCGTGATTCTGAGCAGGAAAAACATAAAATTTACCTGTTTCAGAAAAATAAGTTTTTGGATCTCTTCTCGCGAAAATGCCCAGATCTCCGATCAATATTCTATATATATAAACGGCAATGTCCTGACTGACTGACTGACTGACTGACTTAAATCAACGCACAGCCCAAACCGCTGATCCTAGAGAGTTTAAACTTGGCATTTAGATTCTTTATAATGTCTAGAGGCACACTAAGAACGGATTTTTGAAAATTCCTCCCTTAAAGGGGTTAAATGGGGGGTTAAAGTTTGTATGGAGAAACAAGATTAGTTGGGCTATTTTATTCGAAACTTCACATGAATGTTTTTAACAATAAATAAGTAAACACGTGTTTCAGGTTTTTTGAAAATTCATTCCCTATGGGGGTTAAATGGAGGGTTAAAGTTTGTATGGGGAAATAAGATTAGTTGGGCTATTTTATTCGAAACTTCACATGAATGTTTTTAACAATAAATAAGTAAACACGTGTTTCAGGTTTTTTGAAAATTCATTCCCTATGAGGGTTAAAAAAAGGGTTAAAGTTTGTATGGGGAAATAAGATTAGTTGGGCTATTTTATTCGAAACTTCACATGAATGTTTTTAACAATAAATAAGTAAACACGTGTTTCAGGTTTTTTGAAAATTCACTCCCTATGGGGGTTAAATGGAGGGTTAAAATTTGTATGGGGAAATAAGATTAGTTACGCTATTTTATTCGAAACTTCACAAGAATGTTTTTAATAATAAATAAGTAAATACGTGTTTTAGGTTTTTTGAAAATTCATTCCCTATGGGGGTTAAATGGAAGGTTAAAGTTTGTAAGGAGGAACCAGATTCGTTAGGCTATTTAATTCAAAACGTCATAGAAGTGTTGTTGCCAATGAAGAAGTAGGTACTTATCTACATACCTCTACCATGTTATATAGTACGAGTATTTTACCTCGAGTACTTGTATTTAAAAAAAATACTCCTAAGGGGGTAAAAATGGGGTTGAAAGTTTGTATGAAAAAAAGTTTAGTTTCAGATTAAGAAATTTCATATTGCGTAAACTAATTTTGAATAAAAATCTTTCAAAATAGAGAGATAATCTAGAAAAATAATTCCAGAATTTTTCAAAATTCACCTCCTAAAGGGTTGAAATGGGGCTCCAAAGTTTGTATGGTGAAACAAGATTATTTTATCCGAAACTTTGCAGGTGTATTCTGTAAATTAAATGAGAACATAAATAATTGTCCTTTATTTAAAATTTTCGAAAAACAAACATACAAAGGTTAATTATTTATGTTTACTTCTGGTTCTAGAGATTCCAAATTTAGCACGTAGGTTCCTTTAAGGGTCTAGGGGTGGTTTAAAAAAAATTAAGTCAAAATCCACACCCTAAGGGGTGCAATGATGGGGGTCCAGAGTTTGTATGGTAAAACTTGATTATTTAAACTATTTTATCCGAAACTTTACAGGAGTATTCCTAAACATAAAAAGATAAAGATGTGTTTTAGGTTTTCGAGACTTCAACCTCTGAAAGGGGTGAAATGGTTAAACAGTAAAAAAAACATCATGGATATCGTTTCTATGGTTTATCGAGTCCTGATTGACTGACTCATCACCGGTTAAATGTTTTGGCTTGACTATAATATTCCACCATAAGAGAAAAGGACGAAGCTTGTAGCGGATTACATTATTGTTTTGTAAGAGGGTGAATATCTGAGAATTTCAACCGCCTAATTTTGGTGGCATCATTTTTGCCGAAGTTTCTAAACGTCTCAATGTTATACTTCGCCATTTGTATAAGGTATCGTGCCTCCTTAAAATGACAAAGTAGCACATTGTAACGAATAGAAACTTCGACAAAAATTATGCTACCAAAATTAGGCGGTTGAAACGCTTAGATATTCACCCAGGAAATGACGATGCCTGCGTTGCTAATTTTAATTCGTGTAGTTTATATGCAATTAAGTATTTAATTATGTCATACTAATATGCTGTTCAATGAAACAGACTTCAGACAGAATGTAATAAGGTAAGATTCTACTTCGGTTTAGGAAAGGTAAGAACTGCGATCCCACACAGAAACGAACGGCTATCAAAGTAGGTTTTGGGTTAGGTTAGAACTGCGACCCCACATAGAAACGAACGACTATCAAAGGAGATTCAGGTTAGGTTTTTACATTTTTTTTCATAGAAGTCCAAAATCTACGCGTGTGAAGCCGCGGGCAAAAGCTAGTACTATCAATATGCAACCCTTTGACCGGCGGGAGAACGGAGTTGGGTCCGAAGGCCTATAGTCAAGATCTCGCTGCGACAAACAAAAATAAACACTTACCAGTTACTTTGAACTCACTTTCTAATCAAATTCTTTGTCATCTGACTTAACTTTAATACACTAAAACTTTCCTACGGCTTTGATAAATACTAAGAAATCGCCTTGGCTGCATTGTTATCACCGTTCGGTATCTTGCAGCCAACGCAAACTGAAGGTACTTGCAATTTACTCCATATTTTCGTCTACCACGTGACCCCCTTCCAGAGCGACCGTCCTTTGCAAATCTCAGCCAGAAAATCCTCCCTTTTGCAAAAAATGGCGTCTATTTATAGGGTTTTCGAACTGCCTAAAATGTATCACTAAAAATCCCGAACCAAGTAAAACGTTCTTATTATTTAATATCGACCTTATTATCTACAACTTAAAGTTTACTTTCTCTTGACTCTAGGTTTGACTTAGAATCTCTTTATTTCTATATGATCTTTCGGCCATGTTTTTTCTATGAATTTGCACACGTAACTTCCTCCGTCCTATCTTTTAGGTTTTTAATAATTGCATACTGAAGTTTAATGAATGGATTATATTTCGAATATACTTTTTAGTTCGAATGTTTATATTAATTGTTAGTATTTGATAGTACGAATCCGACTAGACCCACTATCGCGTATTTCAATTACCAGAGTGAACGGAAATGAATTAATTCAATGAAGTACTTCGTTGACTATTTACGATCGTTTAATATCTTAATATTCGCCAATTGCGTTGGTTTACTATGGATACATATATAAAAATTATAAATATAATTATGGAATATAATATGTAGCAGTTCAAACGGACTGTTACAATACCTAGTGATTATTTTATCTGACGTATATACTCCGCGGATTATGAAACAGTACGGAAAATACACAAATTTTAAACTTAGGGGACTCGAATAATCCCCGCATTACATTATCAATTTTCCTGTTTTTGTTGCTGTAGATTTTTAATGATCAGGAACGTAAATCACTAGGTATTTATTATTTTTTCATAAATATGTTAACATTTACTAGAGGTGCAAAAGGAAATCACCATAATCCTTACAACATATTTATTACATAACCAATAGAAATCACTACACTCAACACGCCACTACGAACACCCAGGGCGCCGCTGTCACGGCCGGGATCGGCGCCGATTGTACCGCGGTCGGCGTCGATTTTGTCGGCGTCGGCGGGCATGGTCCACGGGCGGAGCTCCATGGTGTCGTAGGACTGGTCGCGCGCGCGCACTGCGCTCTCTTCGTTGCTGCGCCAATACAGGGACTCTATGGTCGCCAGACACTGTCAACAAAAAAAGCTTTAAAGTAAACTGGACGGTACAAAATGGCGCCTTTTAAAAACGGCGTGAAGGGATGACACTACATAAAAGATATTACTATCGCACTTTTTTTACTGACAAGATAGCTTGCTTGCATTGCAACTGCTAGACTTTTAAGGTAGGCGTCCACTAGTAGTTTTGCCTGCGATGCGTCCGATGCGTACGATACCGACTAGTGGACGCCTACCTTTAAGTAATTGCAATCTACCTTTTATCTAAATGCGTGCTTTTACTCGTAGTTTTAGTCGGCAACTTTGCCATAATCGAAATTATTAAATTGTATTTTTTTTATTTATTAACAAACAACAACTAATACACATACATAAATTATTATTATATCCATTAAGTTTGTCGACCGATCAAGAATAATAATTAAATTTAAATCGGATTGAAAAAATAGTTATAGGTATGGCAAATAATTATATTCATAAGTTACTTATAATATTTTCTTCGGTTACTTTACTTATAATGCTAGCGTAATTATATTGGTTTACGGTAGCAAAGTTCATTATCATTCCATTACGCCCCGAGTTCGGGTGAAAGTTTAAGTTATGAGGAACTAAGCTGAAGTTAAACTATCACCAGTAGTTCTGAACTAAAGTGCTATTGTTATGAGTACCTACTTATGCGATATGTATAGGTAGTTAGTAAAGAAATGGGTAATTGAGTAGACTATTGTTGTCAGTAGGTTCAGTACAGTATAGCACAAGCCTCAAGTGAGATTACCTTGGGATTAGGTCCGTTTGTGTAAGAATTACCCACGATTTAGTTATTAATTTTATTATTTATATACGAATAGGTACGTGGCAGTAACTACTTAACGAACTAAATTGACAATACTGCCAAATTCCAAATAATACAGAATATTTCATCCCCCACTGAAATCCTCAAACCCCCATATGCTCACCCCTATATCACACTTCCGCGATTTCGTGGTTGGTCCCATAGTAAAAGATGTTGATGACGTACTAATGCGGTTCGGCTTAGGCCGAGAGAAAGGGACAAGGCTATACGAGTCGTATATCACTGTCCCTTTCCCTGAACCTAAACTGAATCGCAATAGTACGTCATGGTATTGGTAACCCCCTAGTATATTATACGTACGGGGCGTCTGAGGTTTTCAGTAGGCTTGGTGACTTAGCACAGGATTGGTGACAGTATGTCGCCGTGAAATAGACTTCCCGTCTTTTGCTAACTACATTAAAATAAAATAAGTAAAAAAGTTTTAAGTTAAACGGTTTTTATTGCACCAAAAACTAGAAAATAAAAATTAAGTAGTTATAACTAACCGTAGATGCTACTTTCTGTAGATTACTCACGTGAAACTATTATCACTGTAGTCTTCCCAAGTCGGATACTGAAAGCCACGTTTAGCCTCTATGTCAGTGGATTAAGCGTTACCTAATCGGAAACTTTTACCAAACTGAAATAAAAACGTTGGCCTACGCAATTGTGATTAAGTCACTATAGTTATTTAAGAACACATAGAAATCAAGACAGCAATAGTGTAATAAGTTTTGTTCTGGCCTTGATAAAAGCTATTTACCTCTGTAGAAGTGATGGAACAGATGGATGATTAATTGCAAAATTATTAAAGCTACAATTACATATTTTGAACTTGTATTGTATGTTTCTTTATAATAACGCCCCACGTTTTTATTTTAGTTTGGTAAAAGTTTCCGATTAGGTAACGCTTAATCCACTGACATAGAAACTAAACGTGGCTTTCAGCATCCGACTTGGGAAGACTACAGTGATAATAGTTTCACGTGAGTAATCTACAGAAAGTAGCATCTACGGTTAGTTATAACTACTTAATTTTTATTTTCTAGTTTTTGGTGCAATAAAAACCGTTTAACTTAAAACTTTTTTACTTATTTTATTTTCAAGTTTTTAGTGCAATTGTTAAGTTAATTTCCGATACTATTTATTCTAGATCTAGAATAAGTAGGTAGGCGGATATATTGTTTGTAATATGTAATAGAATTATACATGCTTTAGCGTTTATACTCTCGCGCTTTCATCACGAATCACGACACATATGTAAACGTAATGGACATTATTTTATGTGTAACGGGAGGCGTTCCCTGCTGAATAGATATATTTTAGAAATCCGACACTAAAAAAATGTTACTAAATATCTCGATCGACAAATGAAAACCAAAGGGTGGGCGTGGTTAATGTAAGCTTGAATGCCCGAAGTGTCTCAAATGGACGTGTTATTCATACAATAAGTATGTACCTTAGATAACAGAGATCTCACAATAAGGAATATATCAATCAATTTGGTTTATTGAGAAAATCAAGTTAAAATTTTTATGTTGTACACATTATACGAAACTCCAACTCGAATTTCGAGACTATAAAATATAAACTCATTCTCTCAGTCGACCAACCGGAGGACGCGAACCGAGGGCCATAAGGGTCAATCCATGCAATCTATCAACCGCAGGGCCATAGGCCCGACGGCACTATGCACTACGTGAATCCGAGAGACTCACACTCTCTATCAACTGGAGGACCGCAGGTCCGAGTGCACGTCCTAATACGCAAACCACCTGCGCTGTCAGCCTATCAACCGGAGGGCTGCAGGCCCGACGGTACGTCCTACGCGAACCCGAGGGGTATACTCATACTCTCAGTCTCATCAGCCGGATGACTGCAGGTCCAACGGCACGCCCTACGCGAACCACTCACGATGTCACTCTATCAGCTGGAGGGCCGCAGGCCCGACGGCTCGCCCTACGCGGACCACTCACGCTGTCACTCTATCAGCTGGAGGGCCGTAGGCCCGACGGCTCGCGCTACGCGGACCACTCACGCTGTCACTCTATCAGCTGGAGGGCGGCAGGCCCGACGGCTCGCCCTACGCGAATCACTCACGCTGTCATCCTATCAGCTGGAGGGCCGCAGCCCGACGGCTCGCCCTACGCGAACCACTCACGCTGTCACTCTATCAGCTGGAGGGCCGTAGGCCCGACGGCTCGCCCTACGCGAATCACTCACGCAGTCACCCTATCAGCTGGAGGGCCGCAGGCCCGACGGCTCGCCCTACGCGATCCACTTACGCTGTCACTCTATCAGCTGGAGGGCCGCAGGCCCGACGGCTCGCCCTACGCGATTCATTCACGCTGTCACTCTATCAGCTGGAAGGCCGCAGGCCCGATGGCTCGCCCTACGCGATTCATTCAGGCTGTCACTCTATCAGCTGGAGGGCCGGAGGCCCGACGGCTCGCCCTATGCGGACCACTCACGCTGTCACTCTATCAGCTGGAGGGCCACAGGCCCGATGGCTCGCCCTACGCGATCCGCTCACGCTGTCAGTCTATCAGCTGTAGGGCCGCAGGCCCGACGGCTTGCCCTAGGCGAACCACTCACGCTGTCACTCTATCAGCTGAAGGGCCGCAGGCCCGACGGCCCGCCCTACGCGAACCACTCACGCTGTCACTCTATCAGCTGAAGGGCCGCAGGCCCGACGGCCCGCCCTACGCGAACCACTAACGCTGTCACCTTATTAGCCGTGACCCTATGAGTATCAGCCGGAGGGCCGCATTAATGACATACGGTACTAAACCGTGGTCGCTTACAATGGGCCTCCTAAGAAGGCTCAAAGTCACCCAAAGGGCAATGGAAAGGCCTATGCTGATAGTCTCACTGCGAGATCGGATTAGAAATGAGACCATCCGCAGCAGAACCAAAGTAACCGATATAGCTCTTCGAATCGCTAAACTGAAGTGGACGGGGCTCGTCGGTGGAAACGATGGACGTTATGGGGTTAAGGTTCTCGAGTCTCACGTTCTCGGTCACGTACCGGAAGCCACAGCGTGGGTAGGCCCCCCACAAGGTGGACTCATGACCTGGTGAAGGTGGCACAGGGCCGGTCCTTGTGGCAATCTCTGGGGGAGACCTATACCAGTGAATGTCTTTCGGCTGATATGATGATGATGATTATAATTAAATCCGTATGTTTCTACCAAATATCTAAAGCAGTACTTCAAAATCTACATATCGCTAAACCTAGCGGTTGTGGCAGGCAGTTACACTGGAGTATCGGATTTGAGGAGTTGGACGTTAGTATTAAATTCGCATGTTTCTACTTAATAAGTACTAAAGAACTTCTTTAAAATCAAGTTATCGATAAAAGACAAACCTTGCGGTTATTGTGGGCAGTACTACAGCATCAGGAGTGAAGAGTTGGAAGTCAAGGTCAGGCTGTTAGTATTTGATTATTCCAAACGTGCTATACTTTAATTTTCACTAACCTAACCTAACCTAACCTAACCTAACCTAACCTAACACTCTCGGTTAAGGTAAGCAGTACGTCTGCAGCATCAGGCTTTGAGGATACAAGGATACAAATATTATAATATTGCATTGTCATGGGGACTTGATAAGAGTTCCAAATTTTATTGATTTCGGTGCAGTAGAAGTGGTCGAAAAATCGATCACAAGATTTGAAGCATCGACGACAGTTGATACGCGGTGAAGTTAAGGGTCGGATTCCCGATTTTGTCGTTTTAGACCTATTTTCGAACAAAGAATTTGTTAAGTAAATATAACTCTACAAACACATTTCTTACATGAACTTATTCAGAAAGAACCGGTGCAGAGGCTCCAATTGATATTATATTTTATATTTATATGGATTTCCTAGAAATCGGCTCTAAATGTACCGAAAAATGAAAAAAATGCATATTTTTCGAACACGACGCAATGCATAGTTTTCTTTTACGGGCATAAAATATTCATGTTAATTTAAAAGCCAGATAACTGAATTAGTGCATCAGGGCATATTCATATTTTTCCTCATAAAGACAACGGAGAAATTTAATCCTTAATTTAAAATTACGTATATTCTCCATACAAATGGCGACACGAGTCAAAATTATCTTTTGACTCAGATGGCGCGAGCGCCTCCTCGGGGTCAGACGCACGCCAAATCGCTCCCGTTGACAGCTCTTTTTGACATTGAAAATGACATAAAATCATATACATCCACGTCAAGGGATGCCAGTACTCAAAGTGTCTTTAAATAAATAGGGAAAATCAGAACGAAGAAATTCTTTCGAACCCCATCGTTTATTTAAGTTTCTTGTTATTTTTATGACGGAACACAAGAAAACTATAACAACTGATTCAAAATAAAACTCAATACTACCGAACACGTATAAGTTACATTCTCAAAAACGATTAAAAATGAAAAAAGTTTCCGGATACGATTTGGTGTAATGGAGTTTATTTTCTGTACTCTGGCAGCAAAATACGTCATTTGAAAACACATGTGACGGCTATAAGTCAAAACGATAGGATGTCAATTTAGTTATAACAATAATAAGAAAGATATAATATGTTTGTTATGTAATTATATTAGTAGGTATACATATTCAAAGTGATTCGAGTCTTTAATTTAATGGTTGATTTGTGGAATAAAATCTGTGCTCATCGCAACCGCGATTTCTACGGCCGCGATTTCTTGGTAAGAAAGTATTGTAAATGAAAGTAAATTATTTTTGAAATAAAAACATGAAAAAGGAGAAATTCGCGTATATTAACTAATTTTAACCTCTTTCCGACGTTTCGAACACTTTACAGGTTTCGTGGTCTGCGGATGACTGTTTTCATAGTTTTATTTCATGTGTAATCCTCGCGGTAACCGAAGAAAATATTATGTATATTATTTTATTATTTTTTATTTATTATAATAAGTTATACATACAGTCGTACGCCGTGTGGAGACGGCAGTAAGAATACATTTGTCACCACCCCAACTCCTGCGGGTGTCGTAAGAGTCGACTAAGGGATTTATTTTATTTTATTTTTGTTTATTTGGTACACCAAACAGACATCGTACAATAAGGATTTAACAAGTAAAGTTGAAGTGTCACTGACCATTCTACAAAATTGATGATGGGCAGCAGCGTCATCCTAGTGGACACATTACTGCGATCGCCAATCCGCTTGCCCAGCGTGGCAATTATGGGTATTTACCTTCTAATGCGTCTATACGCATAGTTAATAGGAGAGGCCTACGTCCAGCATTGAACTAACATAGGCTGATGATGATACTTACAGTATAACAGTAAAAACCAGATCCTCGCGAACTACAAAGTGTATCATGGAAACTGCGGCTACGGCACACAAAATAAGCTGAACTGCATATGAATAAGTTCAGAAACGCAGCTTATTGGTTTGAAACTAGAATGATTTATATATTATACTTATATTCTCTTTCTAGAAATGGCACGTACGCTTTACTGATACTTAAATACTGAAGGATTCGCTGAGTGGCACAGGACTCTATCAATACGGACACAAAAGGTATACCTACTAGTTTCAATTCGTAGATTGCAATACATTCCTAGTTATTTATTTGTATTTTCTTTATTCTTGTGTATAATAACAATTTGAATATTAGATAATATGCATACATTTATGGCCACAGCTGGATATAAATTTTTCACTTTTGTATATATTTGCTAGCCAAAACTGTCACTCCTCTTAGCAACCTTGTATCGTCAGTATTGAATCGGAACTGAGATACGAGCTTTATTTCGAGTACGTATTTGTTATTTTTGTTTGTCAACTGGAGAAATATTTGTATAGTTCGAGAAATATAAACTGAATGTTTATTTTTACTATAATGTAGGTAGAAAGTTACCAATTTATATTTCACGAACTGTACCTTTGGTATTAATATGTATCCGTGGAATAAAGTGAGCTTGTAGTGTTTATATTATTTCTGAGAAGTTTAGTAAAAACGCTTATATTTATATATATACGATATAAAGCGAGCACCACTATTCACCTATTTGCAATTTTTTAAATCCGGCCGCCCTATAGGTACAATTACGACCTGGTTGCTAGGCAACGAAAAAAAGACAGAGATGTCATTGATGTTTCAAATAAAATATACCTAACGTCTTACTATATTTTTTCTTCTTGTTGATTATACTTTAAATATAATAAAATAAATCTTACAATAATGTGGTGAGTGTAAACATCATTCGATCCCTCAGTTAAATTTATTCGTATGACATTT
Organism: Thaumatotibia leucotreta; assembly: GCA_025490895.1. NCBI lineage: Eukaryota > Metazoa > Arthropoda > Insecta > Lepidoptera > Tortricidae > Thaumatotibia > Thaumatotibia leucotreta. The sequence goes on from JALPQI010031250.1 coordinate 54,511, forward strand.
AGAGTTTTAATACTAGTTGTTTATAGTGTACCATTTAGATTTTTATCCACTGAACTGAGACAATTTCTCTCATCTTCTGAGATGTTTCTTTTGGTAGATAAACGTTTGACATATTACTGGTTGTTTCAGAGTCTATATTAAACAGGACGTAGAGTGGTAAAGTGGTGGTAAGTAATCTTTACATTTTTTTATATATAAGTAAGTAGTATTTACTGATACATAGTTTGTGTACACAAATACCGTGTGGTGACGGCAGAAAGAATACATTTGTCACCACCCCAATTCTTCCCGCGGGTGTCACAAGAGTCGAAAAAGGAATTGAAGTGGCGATTTACATTTAGCTCCTAATGCATCCATACGCATAAGTAATAGGAGAGGCCTTTGTCTAGCAATGTATTGATATAGGTTGTTGATGATGATGTTGTTGATGATGATGTTGTTGCACACATAAAACCGTTTTGAGATTTATCAACCCAACCAATCATCCATTTTCCTTCAAAAAGTGATACTTCCTTACTTAAGGCTAGAACGGAACTTCGGAACACTTTGGTGTTTTGTATGTATGTAACTGTACACATCAAGCATTTTCATTTATGCGTTGTAATGTGAGTAGGTGGAACTGCTGATAAAGACCAGAACGGAACTCCTTAACGACACGTGTTTCACTTTTGGCAGATATTTCTGATTGATTGTGTTAGTTATGGAGCATGTTTTTGACAACCAGGTTAGATGGTAGGTCCCTTAACCCTTAAGGAATTAAGGGAACGGATAAATGTAGAGTATTTATGTAAGCTACTCTTTAAAAGAGGTTTCATACTATTGTACCTCTTTAGGGTTCCGTAGTACACTAGGAACCCTTATAGTTTTGCTCTGTCCGTCTGTCTGTCCGCTGCATAACTCAGTGGCCGTTAGTACAGTCAAGTGCAAAAATAAGTATCGAAAGAATCCGTTCATAAATATGTTACGACGTTCTTATTACACAGAATTAGAGTGCACTGGGACATATTTTTGAACGTTTTTGTATACCCCTTATTTTGTCTTCGACTGTACTAGAAATCTGCAATTTGGTACAGGTATACATATTAATTATGCCGACAAAGTGGTCAAATAAACATTAGAAAAAAGCTGGTGAAGTGTGAATGATTTTTTTATTTGCTGTAATCCTATAGTGTGGAATATCGTTAAAGAGGTCTTTGAAAAAAAATAAGGGATTTTCAAACAAAGTTTTTTCTAAAGTCAATATTTTCAGAGATATTCGAAAACTACGGAACCCTAGTATGGGCCGACATGCTCTTGGCCGGTTTTTTATTACCTCAGGAGCTGCTAATATACAGGTTGTTCTAAAGTAAAAAAAAGGAGTGTGGATTACAATGTGGATAACAAGACTTAATCATATCACGTCACCAGACCAGTCGCAGTCGTCGTCGTCAGTGGCAGAAGGGTAACGAAGGCTGTCATGAACTGCTCCTTGGTAAACCGAGGGAATTCCTGTTCTTAATAGTAATGGTGCATTTAAACCAAAAGATCATTCCCTATTCTAGCGCCTGTTCTACGAAATCAACCAATCACGTTTTGTGTACTGATCGAATTTCGTAGAGTGGGAGGTTAGAACAGCGAATGCTCTTTTAGTTCGAACGCACCTTTACGCAAAAATGATGTAGGTACCTTGCATACATTTTGATGATTTTATTTAACCTCGTGCCTACATTAGGTACCTAGGATACATGTAGGTAAGAGGTAACTTCCGTGTTGCATATTGCACAAACAAAGTACCTAATAATAATGTTGCTTTTTTCGGTAGGTACCTACTATGTTTTGATCATAGCACGAGCAAATACTCGTACACGTTTATGTGACCTAGGTAACTTCAAAAATGGTAAATTACAAACATATTCTTGTAAATTCGACATTCTATTGCGTATTTTATACATTGGTAAAAATAAATGTAAACAATTAGAGACTCAACTTATTGTTCATTTGAATGACAATGTCAAACTTCGTGTATAAGCTGTTTTTTCTGGTAAGATAAGAGTGCAAAGGTGGGATCCAAATTTATTTTAATTTAGAAACTTGACACTTTAGTATTAATAAGGTATTTTACAAGGGTACAAGAAATGTAATTTAATCATTTCTTAAAGGTTAAAAGGGGATTAGAATTTTTATTGGGTTGAAGTTTAACTTAAAGCTATAATAATCCCTATAAAAGTATTTTATAACAAGGGAATGCAAATTTACAATTGGATACCTAAAACATTGTAGGAGATTTACTAAGTAAAATACGAAAAAAGCAATAATATACCAGAGAGTAGGGAAATTCCATGATTGAGAGGGTTAAGTAGGGGTGTAGATTTTGTTTAAGGAGACTAAGGTAGATTATAAATTTAGTGTAAATTACTAGGGCTAGAAAGATGGCATTTTTACAGAAGGTTACTTATATAATTATTTGTATACAAAATAAGAAACCATTTTATAAAATTTAAACCCTAAAGTGGGAAAAGGTGGTAAAAGGTAGTTGAAAGTTTGTATGGAAATAGTGTGATTTGAAAGATAGGGACTTGATACGTCGTATTCCAACTGCTGATTAAAAAATACCACAAATCGATTTCAGTTTTTTTTTTAATATTTATCCCTTTTAACACTTTCGACGCAGGTGACAGTGTTCATCGTTATACAAGTGTACAAAAAAAAAATGTCTTTGAACCGAAACTTTGTCTGAAGAGTAGGTATATTTTTAAGATAAAATTAAGGGGTGCCTGTCGTGTTGTATAATGTCGATTGTCCTAAATTTTTTTGGCCGAGAATGTATGGCATAGTGTTAAATGGCATACTCGTATAGCCTACTTTATTTTGCGCATACACATTTAAAACACCTACACTATATTTATCCTAATATTGATTACTCGAACGTCGAATTACCTAAAGCTTAATAATCATAATGTTCATTGTGATTAATATTGTTTTTCCTACTGCTCAACTGTCAATTTTCTTTGCGCCTACAATTGTTATGTCTGAAATTTCATTTAGAAAAGCATATTAACAATATGGTGAATGGTTTAAAATAATGTTCAAGTAATAAGCCAGGGTAAAACCGACTTGGAATGGTTAGGTTTCTAGGATAGGGCGGAGTGAAAGGCGTAGTCTATAAAATACTTATATTATATTATTATAGCCTTTTTTATTTCCATGAACTCTCATAATTTATTTGAGCTGAAGTAGTTTAATATATTGTTTGTTTTTATTTGAGTCATGGATCCCGTTTGGGTAAAGGCCTCCTCCCACTTCTTCCACAACTTTCTATTCCTTCCTTGGAGCATCCAATCCCTTCCCGCCACTTCTGTTATGTCGTCAGCCCATCGTTTAAATGGTTTGCCAACTTTTCTTTTTCCTGGTGGTCCGTTCCACCTTGTAGTTAGAATAGTCCATCTGTTGTCGCTATACCTAGATATGTGTCCTGCCCATTGCCACTTAAGCTTTCTGGCTAATATTAGTGCATCTATGACTCTCGTTTTTTTCCTTATTATTTCATTTCTTATTTTATGTTTCTTATTTATTTTCAGTATGCTTCTTTCCATGGCCCTTTGTGTTGTACTTATTTTTTGTTTGATTCTGTTTGTGTAAGTCCAAGTTTGGCATCCATATAGTAGGCAAGGTAGGAGACAGGTATCCATTATTGTTTTCTTAATCTTTATGCTATAGTTCCCTTTAAGAATTTCTTTGAATGACCAAAACTTTTTCCAGGTGATGTTTTTTCTTCTTTCTATTTCTTCCTCATTGTTAGTTTTCATAAAGGATATTTGTTTGCCTAAATAAATGTAATTATCTACATAATCTATACTATTTTTCTTTATAACTATTGGTACTCTAAGGTTGTTAGTCATTATTTTGGTCTTACTTCTGTTCATGTGTAAGCCCACTTTTTCGCTTTCCATGTCAAGTGTGTATATCATTTCTTGGAGTTGTTCAGCTCTTTCAGCAAATAAAATAATGTCATCTGCAAACCTCAGGTGTGTTAAACGGTGGCCATCAATGTTGATTCCATACTTCGACCACTGTAGCTTTTTAAAGATGTGTTCTAAGACGGCAATGAAAAGCTTGGGTGATAAAGGGTCACCCTGCCTGACTCCTCTTTCTATTTTGATGACATTTCCTCTTCTTTCTAGTTTGACTCTGCTTGTACTGTTTGAGTAAATGTGCTTTATGATGTTTATGTAGTTGTCTTCCACATTTGATGCCTTGAGAGCGCTCCAAATTGAGTTGTGACTGATACTATCAAATGCTTTACTGTAGTCTATGAAAGCGATATATAATGATTTATTAAATTCATTATACTTTTCAATAAGTTGTTCTGTCGCATGGATATGGTCTGTTGTACTGAAGCTCGAGCGGAAGCCTGCCTGTTCTATTGGCTGCGCAGAGTCTATTTTTTCAGTGATTCTTTTTAGTATGATAGAAGTGAAGAGCTTATATACACTTGCCAGTAGGCTGATGGGTCTGTAATTTCCCATTTCTAGGGGGTTTCCTTTTTTGTATATCAATATTATGTCTGATGAGCACCATTGCATTGGCACTTCATTACTTTCTAATACCATGTTGAATAATAGGGTTAGGTGCTTGAGTAGTACAGGAGCTCCTAATTTGAGACAGTCATTTGTTATCCCATCTGGTCCTGGGCTTTTCTCATTTTTTAGGTTTTTTATGTGTGAGAGTGTCTCTACTTCATCTATTGGTTTGACAGGTATATAGTTGTTGGTCTGCTCTTGTTCTGGGCTGTGACTATCTGCTTGGCTGTATAGGTCTTTGTAGAACTGTGTGGCATGTTCTATCACATCTCTCCTTGATTTAGTTTCGTTTGAATTGTTTTCCAGTTTTTGTATCCATTTTTTCTGCAGTGTCATTTCTTTATAGGCTCTTTTGGCACTTCTATGGGTATGTAGATTTCTGTTTATTATTTCTTCTCTGTAAATGTTGTAGTCTTGTTTTATTGCTTTATTGGTAATTTTGAATAATCTAGTAAGTTCTTTTTTCTGTTCTTTAGTTTTATTTGTAGCTTTTATCAAAGTTGAGCGCTCCTTGATGAGCTGTTTTGTGTTGTCACTTAGTATTGTTGGTCGTTTTGTAGTATTTACTTGAGTTGGTTGTAGGCTTCGCAGTATGGTATGTTCTAGCAGGCTATAGTATGTTTGGGTATCTTTAGGTATATCTATGATATTGTTTTCAATGTTCTTTTCTAAGTGACTTAAGTAATATTTAATATCTTCTTCTGTTTTAGGGGTTCTTATTGCACTTTTGAAATTTTTCCTGCTTTTCCTTTTTTGAGATAACTGAAATGTTGCTCGTAAGAGTCTGTGATCAGAAGAGTAGTTGATTTGGTTCAAAACTTCAATATTTTTTGTCATATGAAATTTGTTTGTCATAATAAAATCAATTTCATTTTTTATGGTGCCGTTAGGTGATAGCCAGGTCCAACGTTTTGTTTCTTTTTTCTTGAAGAATGTATTGATGATTGATAAGTTGTGTTCTAAGGCATAGTCTATAAGTTTCTGTCCTCTTGTATTCCGTTCACCATAGCCATAGTTGCCAGTACATAGACTTTCCTCTTTCTTAGTACTTCCAATTTTCGCATTGAAATCTCCCATTACTATCAGGGTCTCATCTGCTAGGTCGTGCGCTTTCTCCAGATCATTGTAGAAGGCCTCTACTGTTTCATCTTGTGCTGCTTCTGTTGGGGCATATGCCTGAATTATTGAAATGTTAAGCTCTTCTAATTTTAACTGAAGTAGGGCTACTCTTTCTGAGATTCCTGTGAAGTTATGTATTTTATACTTGTGTTCTTTTTTAACCAGGAATCCAACCCCATGTAGGCCTTTAGTTTCTCCTATATAGCACATAATGTAGTCTTGATATTCCTCTATGTGGCAACCAATTCTTTTCACTTCCGATAACCCTAGCACATCAAATTTGACGTTTTCTAGTGCATGTGTAAGTTGCAGATATCGTTCTGTTGATGACAGGGATCTTACATTGAATGTTCCTATTTTTAAGGTTATGTTTTCAGTTTTTGGTTTTTTGTGCTGGTTAAGTAGTGATTTATTTACTGGAACGGATGCTGGTGTTGCAGTCTTACTTGATATCTCTTTATTTGGTAGGGACTTTAAATTGGGATGTTTCTTAATAGTTTCCATTGTTTTTTTTTGTTGTGCGGTAATTTTTTACACTTGGAGGGTTATGGTCATATTCCCCCACGGTGACCAGCCGGCTTGGAGGAAGGTGTTTAATGTTTGTTTTGCTAATTGTTGAGGTATTTTTTCCTATATGGTTTCGGTTGTCGGTGGTGATTAGTTTTTTGTCTCGGTGAATGAGTTAGATCTTGCACGTCCCACACTGTTTAGGATGTTTGGCCGTAGTATTTCTCTTCCAGCTACTCTAGTTCTGGGCATCTCTGGCTTATCCTCTGTGTTCACTTTTTTGTGTGATGACATGTTGGGTGAGTGGGAGTCGTCTCTTTTCCTTTTGTCTCTGTTTGTATCTGCAGGTTTTTTAACTATAATTTTATCATATTTTATAAATGCTATGTTTCCCTTCTTCTTCTCGGCCTCAACTTCCGCTTGTAGTTGTTTGCGCTTTTCAAGTACATCTTTGGGAAAGTCTTCTTTAATATATATTCCTTCCGGGAGTTTTGATCTGTTTTTAAGTATTAGATGTTTCTTCCAGGTAGAAGTGAGGGATATGACTACCGGTCTGTTGGTGCTGGCCTTCTTGCCGATTCTATAGATGTTACTTATTTCTTGACTATCCAGGTGCGTTTCTGACTCGATTATGATTTCCTTTATAAAATCTACTAGCTCGGCTTCCGATTTTCCGACCTCGTTAATTCCAAATAAAACTAAGTTATGTTTTCTTTTTTCTCGTTCGATAAAGCTGAGCTTTTGTTCCAAAATTGAGACTTTCGACTTCAGCTCCGAGTTTTCTTCTGTCAATCTTTTTAATCTGTCATCCATTGCCGAAGTGACGTTTTGCGTCACTGAATCTGTAATGTTGGTAGTTTGATCATCTAGTTTTTTCTCTAGTCGTGCCCACAGATCATCTATACACTTTTCCATCTTGCAGGTTTTTCGTTTTTGCACTGGTAACACTGCTCGCTGTCT
>JALPQI010031251.1:0-58060 GCA_025490895.1 Thaumatotibia leucotreta
TTTTGAATAATCTAGTAAGTTCTTTTTTCTGTTCTTTAGTTTTATTTGTAGCTTTTATCAAAGTTGAGCGCTCCTTGATGAGCTGTTTTGTGTTGTCACTTAGTATTGTTGGTCGTTTTGTAGTATTTACTTGAGTTGGTTGTAGGCTTCGCAGTATGGTATGTTCTAGCAGGCTATAGTATGTTTGGGTATCTTTAGGTATATCTATGATATTGTTTTCAATGTTCTTTTCTAAGTGACTTAAGTAATATTTAATATCTTCTTCTGTTTTAGGGGTTCTTATTGCACTTTTGAAATTTTTCCTGCTTTTCCTTTTTTGAGATAACTGAAATGTTGCTCGTAAGAGTCTGTGATCAGAAGAGTAGTTGATTTGGTTCAAAACTTCAATATTTTTTGTCATATGAAATTTGTTTGTCATAATAAAATCAATTTCATTTTTTATGGTGCCGTTAGGTGATAGCCAGGTCCAACGTTTTGTTTCTTTTTTCTTGAAGAATGTATTGATGATTGATAAGTTGTGTTCTAAGGCATAGTCTATAAGTTTCTGTCCTCTTGTATTCCGTTCACCATAGCCATAGTTGCCAGTACATAGACTTTCCTCTTTCTTAGTACTTCCAATTTTCGCATTGAAATCTCCCATTACTATCAGGGTCTCATCTGCTAGGTCGTGCGCTTTCTCCAGATCATTGTAGAAGGCCTCTACTGTTTCATCTTGTGCTGCTTCTGTTGGGGCATATGCCTGAATTATTGAAATGTTAAGCTCTTCTAATTTTAACTGAAGTAGGGCTACTCTTTCTGAGATTCCTGTGAAGTTATGTATTTTATACTTGTGTTCTTTTTTAACCAGGAATCCAACCCCATGTAGGCCTTTAGTTTCTCCTATATAGCACATAATGTAGTCTTGATATTCCTCTATGTGGCAACCAATTCTTTTCACTTCCGATAACCCTAGCACATCAAATTTGACGTTTTCTAGTGCATGTGTAAGTTGCAGATATCGTTCTGTTGATGACAGGGATCTTACATTGAATGTTCCTATTTTTAAGGTTATGTTTTCAGTTTTTGGTTTTTTGTGCTGGTTAAGTAGTGATTTATTTACTGGAACGGATGCTGGTGTTGCAGTCTTACTTGATATCTCTTTATTTGGTAGGGACTTTAAATTGGGATGTTTCTTAATAGTTTCCATTGTTTTTTTTGTTGTGCGGTAATTTTTTACACTTGGAGGGTTATGGTCATATTCCCCCACGGTGACCAGCCGGCTTGGAGGAAGGTGTTTAATGTTTGTTTTGCTAATTGTTGAGGTATTTTTTCCTATATGGTTTCGGTTGTCGGTGGTGATTAGTTTTTTGTCTCGGTGAATGAGTTAGATCTTGCACGTCCCACACTGTTTAGGATGTTTGGCCGTAGTATTTCTCTTCCAGCTACTCTAGTTCTGGGCATCTCTGGCTTATCCTCTGTGTTCACTTTTTTGTGTGATGACATGTTGGGTGAGTGGGAGTCGTCTCTTTTCCTTTTGTCTCTGTTTGTATCTGCAGGTTTTTTAACTATAATTTTATCATATTTTATAAATGCTATGTTTCCCTTCTTCTTCTCGGCCTCAACTTCCGCTTGTAGTTGTTTGCGCTTTTCAAGTACATCTTTGGGAAAGTCTTCTTTAATATATATTCCTTCCGGGAGTTTTGATCTGTTTTTAAGTATTAGATGTTTCTTCCAGGTAGAAGTGAGGGATATGACTACCGGTCTGTTGGTGCTGGCCTTCTTGCCGATTCTATAGATGTTACTTATTTCTTGACTATCCAGGTGCGTTTCTGACTCGATTATGATTTCCTTTATAAAATCTACTAGCTCGGCTTCCGATTTTCCGACCTCGTTAATTCCAAATAAAACTAAGTTATGTTTTCTTTTTTCTCGTTCGATAAAGCTGAGCTTTTGTTCCAAAATTGAGACTTTCGACTTCAGCTCCGAGTTTTCTTCTGTCAATCTTTTTAATCTGTCATCCATTGCCGAAGTGACGTTTTGCGTCACTGAATCTGTAATGTTGGTAGTTTGATCATCTAGTTTTTTCTCTAGTCGTGCCCACAGATCATCTATACACTTTTCCATCTTGCAGGTTTTTCGTTTTTGCACTGGTAACACTGCTCGCTGTCTTGTCAGTTTGTAGTGGTTGGCTATGTTTGGTTGGTACACAGTATTTCAAGCGGACAATTACTTTTGAGGTTATGACGCTAGAACCGAATTTATGTTTTTTAGCTTCTTGGGCGTTGCGTTTTGAAAGGAACACTATTCACAAAGGTTATTGTTTGTGTGTTTCACTGTTCTTTGCACTTTTGCCCATTGCCACTTAAGCTTTCTGGCTAATATTAGTGCATCTATGACTCTCGTTTTTTTCCTTATTATTTCATTTCTTATTTTATGTTTCTTATTTATTTTCAGTATGCTTCTTTCCATGGCCCTTTGTGTTGTACTTATTTTTTGTTTGATTCTGTTTGTGTAAGTCCAAGTTTGGCATCCATATAGTAGGCAAGGTAGGAGACAGGTATCCATTATTGTTTTCTTAATCTTTATGCTATAGTTCCCTTTAAGAATTTCTTTGAATGACCAAAACTTTTTCCAGGTGATGTTTTTTCTTCTTTCTATTTCTTCCTCATTGTTAGTTTTCATAAAGGATATTTGTTTGCCTAAATAAATGTAATTATCTACATAATCTATACTATTTTTCTTTATAACTATTGGTACTCTAAGGTTGTTAGTCATTATTTTGGTCTTACTTCTGTTCATGTGTAAGCCCACTTTTTCGCTTTCCATGTCAAGTGTGTATATCATTTCTTGGAGTTGTTCAGCTCTTTCAGCAAATAAAATAATGTCATCTGCAAACCTCAGGTGTGTTAAACGGTGGCCATCAATGTTGATTCCATACTTCGACCACTGTAGCTTTTTAAAGATGTGTTCTAAGACGGCAATGAAAAGCTTGGGTGATAAAGGGTCACCCTGCCTGACTCCTCTTTCTATTTTGATGACATTTCCTCTTCTTTCTAGTTTGACTCTGCTTGTACTGTTTGAGTAAATGTGCTTTATGATGTTTATGTAGTTGTCTTCCACATTTGATGCCTTGAGAGCGCTCCAAATTGAGTTGTGACTGATACTATCAAATGCTTTACTGTAGTCTATGAAAGCGATATATAATGATTTATTAAATTCATTATACTTTTCAATAAGTTGTTCTGTCGCATGGATATGGTCTGTTGTACTGAAGCTCGAGCGGAAGCCTGCCTGTTCTATTGGCTGCGCAGAGTCTATTTTTTCAGTGATTCTTTTTAGTATGATAGAAGTGAAGAGCTTATATACACTTGCCAGTAGGCTGATGGGTCTGTAATTTCCCATTTCTAGGGGGTTTCCTTTTTTGTATATCAATATTATGTCTGATGAGCACCATTGCATTGGCACTTCATTACTTTCTAATACCATGTTGAATAATAGGGTTAGGTGCTTGAGTAGTACAGGAGCTCCTAATTTGAGACAGTCATTTGTTATCCCATCTGGTCCTGGGCTTTTCTCATTTTTTAGGTTTTTTATGTGTGAGAGTGTCTCTACTTCATCTATTGGTTTGACAGGTATATAGTTGTTGGTCTGCTCTTGTTCTGGGCTGTGACTATCTGCTTGGCTGTATAGGTCTTTGTAGAACTGTGTGGCATGTTCTATCACATCTCTCCTTGATTTAGTTTCGTTTGAATTGTTTTCCAGTTTTTGTATCCATTTTTTCTGCAGTGTCATTTCTTTATAGGCTCTTTTGGCACTTCTATGGGTATGTAGATTTCTGTTTATTATTTCTTCTCTGTAAATGTTGTAGTCTTGTTTTATTGCTTTATTGGTAATTTTGAATAATCTAGTAAGTTCTTTTTTCTGTTCTTTAGTTTTATTTGTAGCTTTTATCAAAGTTGAGCGCTCCTTGATGAGCTGTTTTGTGTTGTCACTTAGTATTGTTGGTCGTTTTGTAGTATTTACTTGAGTTGGTTGTAGGCTTCGCAGTATGGTATGTTCTAGCAGGCTATAGTATGTTTGGGTATCTTTAGGTATATCTATGATATTGTTTTCAATGTTCTTTTCTAAGTGACTTAAGTAATATTTAATATCTTCTTCTGTTTTAGGGGTTCTTATTGCACTTTTGAAATTTTTCCTGCTTTTCCTTTTTTGAGATAACTGAAATGTTGCTCGTAAGAGTCTGTGATCAGAAGAGTAGTTGATTTGGTTCAAAACTTCAATATTTTTTGTCATATGAAATTTGTTTGTCATAATAAAATCAATTTCATTTTTTATGGTGCCGTTAGGTGATAGCCAGGTCCAACGTTTTGTTTCTTTTTTCTTGAAGAATGTATTGATGATTGATAAGTTGTGTTCTAAGGCATAGTCTATAAGTTTCTGTCCTCTTGTATTCCGTTCACCATAGCCATAGTTGCCAGTACATAGACTTTCCTCTTTCTTAGTACTTCCAATTTTCGCATTGAAATCTCCCATTACTATCAGGGTCTCATCTGCTAGGTCGTGCGCTTTCTCCAGATCATTGTAGAAGGCCTCTACTGTTTCATCTTGTGCTGCTTCTGTTGGGGCATATGCCTGAATTATTGAAATGTTAAGCTCTTCTAATTTTAACTGAAGTAGGGCTACTCTTTCTGAGATTCCTGTGAAGTTATGTATTTTATACTTGTGTTCTTTTTTAACCAGGAATCCAACCCCATGTAGGCCTTTAGTTTCTCCTATATAGCACATAATGTAGTCTTGATATTCCTCTATGTGGCAACCAATTCTTTTCACTTCCGATAACCCTAGCACATCAAATTTGACGTTTTCTAGTGCATGTGTAAGTTGCAGATATCGTTCTGTTGATGACAGGGATCTTACATTGAATGTTCCTATTTTTAAGGTTATGTTTTCAGTTTTTGGTTTTTTGTGCTGGTTAAGTAGTGATTTATTTACTGGAACGGATGCTGGTGTTGCAGTCTTACTTGATATCTCTTTATTTGGTAGGGACTTTAAATTGGGATGTTTCTTAATAGTTTCCATTGTTTTTTTTTGTTGTGCGGTAATTTTTTACACTTGGAGGGTTATGGTCATATTCCCCCACGGTGACCAGCCGGCTTGGAGGAAGGTGTTTAATGTTTGTTTTGCTAATTGTTGAGGTATTTTTTCCTATATGGTTTCGGTTGTCGGTGGTGATTAGTTTTTTGTCTCGGTGAATGAGTTAGATCTTGCACGTCCCACACTGTTTAGGATGTTTGGCCGTAGTATTTCTCTTCCAGCTACTCTAGTTCTGGGCATCTCTGGCTTATCCTCTGTGTTCACTTTTTTGTGTGATGACATGTTGGGTGAGTGGGAGTCGTCTCTTTTCCTTTTGTCTCTGTTTGTATCTGCAGGTTTTTTAACTATAATTTTATCATATTTTATAAATGCTATGTTTCCCTTCTTCTTCTCGGCCTCAACTTCCGCTTGTAGTTGTTTGCGCTTTTCAAGTACATCTTTGGGAAAGTCTTCTTTAATATATATTCCTTCCGGGAGTTTTGATCTGTTTTTAAGTATTAGATGTTTCTTCCAGGTAGAAGTGAGGGATATGACTACCGGTCTGTTGGTGCTGGCCTTCTTGCCGATTCTATAGATGTTACTTATTTCTTGACTATCCAGGTGCGTTTCTGACTCGATTATGATTTCCTTTATAAAATCTACTAGCTCGGCTTCCGATTTTCCGACCTCGTTAATTCCAAATAAAACTAAGTTATGTTTTCTTTTTTCTCGTTCGATAAAGCTGAGCTTTTGTTCCAAAATTGAGACTTTCGACTTCAGCTCCGAGTTTTCTTCTGTCAATCTTTTTAATCTGTCATCCATTGCCGAAGTGACGTTTTGCGTCACTGAATCTGTAATGTTGGTAGTTTGATCATCTAGTTTTTTCTCTAGTCGTGCCCACAGATCATCTATACACTTTTCCATCTTGCAGGTTTTTCGTTTTTGCACTGGTAACACTGCTCGCTGTCTTGTCAGTTTGTAGTGGTTGGCTATGTTTGGTTGGTACACAGTATTTCAAGCGGACAATTACTTTTGAGGTTATGACGCTAGAACCGAATTTATGTTTTTTAGCTTCTTGGGCGTTGCGTTTTGAAAGGAACACTATTCACAAAGGTTATTGTTTGTGTGTTTCACTGTTCTTTGCACTTTTCCACGTCCTGTTTGCACTTTTTACGCGATTTTAGAATTAAAATTAGAGGACACTTATGGCGTACGTGTTTGCTTTCCGAGCACCGGAACCGGACACCTACTTAAGTATTTTTAATCAATTGTTTACCCATCCTCATTCTTGTAAACCCGAAAAAGGGGCGACGCGAGAGCGAAGCTAATCAATTGTTTACCCATCCTCATTCTTGTAAACCCGAAAAAGGGGCAACGGGAGAGCGAAGCGCCCCACAAGGGGGGCTCGGGGGCTTCGCCTGTATTAGAAAATAATGAATCTGTACCTCCCCTACTCTAACCTGGATAGGTTCGTTAGGTACCTTTTATCCCTTAGATCAGGAATAGAAGTCCCGCGCAGCGGGGCTTCGTCGACCGGTTCCTAGGTCCGTATCCGTGCTGATGACTAAAATTCTTTGGACAACAGGGTTGGGTGGTTTAAGGGGGGGTTAAGTTTAAGGAAAATATTTTTTTAACGGTAGTTAGTTTTAGTACATTAAATAGTAGGATCATCACAATTATGCACAATTATTATTCGATACATACACATTAGACACGAAAATCATTAGGACAAACGATATTTAGGAACAACCAAGTTAGGATTAACAATTTCAGCAAAACTAAAATATGTGCAACGATGTTTAGGCCATTCATTTTACGGCGTAAAGTTGGTATGCAACAATTTTTTTGAAATAAAAAAATTATGCCACCCGATATAAACCCAAAATCAATTCCAACCTGTTTAGGGTTCCGTCCGTCCGTCTTTCAGTCTGTCCGTCTGTCTGTCCGCAGCATAGCTCATAGGCCGTTAGTATAACAAATTTGCAATTTGGTACAGGTATACCTACATATCAGTCACACCAAAAAAAAAAATTCGGGTTACAAAAGAGAGTTTTTTTTGTAAGTTAACGTTTTCGGAATTAACCGCTTAACACAAAAAAAATCTTGCCCCAGGGTCCGCTGGATGCGGGTAACGCAGGATCGGTCATTGTGGCAATCTTTGGGAGAGGCCTATGTGCAGCAGTGGAAGTCTTTCGGCTGATATGATGATGATGATGATGGATGATGATGATGAGGATGACATTACGATACAAGTGTGAAAAAAGTAAAGGTTGGCGATAAAAGAAAACACGACTGAAAGGAATGTTTTAAATCGACACGAGATTTTAGGGTTCCGTAGTAAACTAGGAACCCTTATACTTTCGCTACGTCCGTCGGTCTGTCTGTCTGTCCGCAGCATAACTGAGTGACCCTTAGAATTAGAAATTTGCAACTTTGTATAGTGTACATATTAATCAGGCCGATAAATGGATAGAATAATATACAAGGTGATCCTATTAACTATGCGTATTGGACATTATGAGGTAAATGCCCATCATCACCACGCTGGCAAAAGGGTTGGCGATCGCAGTAATTTGTCCACTGTGACGATGCTGTGCTGCTGCTGCTCATCATTAATCTTCATGTGTCCAATGGTTCAGCACGTCTGCCACCATTATCCATGATGATGCCATCCTCAATTTTTTTCATACAAATCAGAAACCATGCAGCACACTCGATTTGTTGATTTCACCTGGAATGACCCTTTACTATTATTTCGTTCGGTCGGTTGGTCTTTCTTGAGTGAAATCTAATTTCTTATGATTTTTTAACAGTTTTTTTCCTAAGTTTTCAGCTTTGTTCAAGTGGGGAACAAAAGAAATAAACGAACACTGACGTCGTTTATACGAAAGAAAATAAGCTATGTGCGTTACAACCCGCAAATGGTAGGTATATAAACCCCTAATATTTCCATTTGCAAGTATAAGTATTATTTTTTTATATAGTTAATATATACACCGTGTTTTTATTGATTTCCGTTAAATTGGACAGGTTACTTGGAACATTAATAGAAGTTGCCTGGTATATCGGCTTTTGTTAATTTCGAAAAAAAATGTTTTTTTTTCATACAATAATAATTGTAATGGTAATGGTAAGTGTGAGAGAACCTTAAAAATAAGATGTCGGGCGACTGACGGCTGCTGTGACGGCACATGTCAAAATAAGACAGTAAGTGTTAAGACACTAGTTTCTTAGAGAAATAGATCATTTTTGACCTAAATAAGCTTCCCTTTAATTTAACGGAAATCAATAAAAACACGGTGTAGACAGGGTAGAAATTATTTTTGGGTCAGTGAGGGCAACTACCAGATCCAGAGTACGTAGCTATGCGAAAATGGTCTTATAAGACCTTCCTCGATTTTAAATTAATGAAAATTGGCGTTTACTGATTTTGGAAAAATCATACAGGTTGCGAAAAAATTGTCCTTTATAAAAAACTTTTTTTGATGCCAATCGATCCTGTTTTTGTTCAAGATCAACAAAAAATCAACTTAGATTTTTCTATACTCTTATAGTATGTTAAAAAAACACGGAAGATGAACTAAAAAAAATGTACTTGGTTTTTAGCGGAATTATTATGATATGACTCCTGTAGCCAGATCTCCTATTCTAGTAGTACTTACAGTTTGAGAGTAAATCTTCTGTGACAGACGGCCATGACGAATCTATAAGGTTTCCGTTCTTGTCATTTTGGCTATGGTGACTTTAAAACGTCCTATTAATTTTTTTAAATGTGTAACGCCATCTGTTATCAGCCCGCCAATCTACCAGCCAAGCCACGCCATCGCCCCACTACCACCAGCCCTGCCACGCTGCACAGCCTAGCCTCGGAGTGGGGAGATGGTAGCCAAGCCTTTAAAAGCCTGCGCACTGCCATTTTCGAGGCTTTTTGATTCGGTAC
The DNA here is from genome assembly GCA_025490895.1 of Thaumatotibia leucotreta. Lineage (NCBI taxonomy): Eukaryota > Metazoa > Arthropoda > Insecta > Lepidoptera > Tortricidae > Thaumatotibia > Thaumatotibia leucotreta. The sequence goes on from JALPQI010031251.1 coordinate 8,993, forward strand.
ATATGTTAAGTGGAAACTCTGTCCGTTTATGTTAAAATAAATCTGCTGATTAAAAAGTATTTCATTATCGTCTCGCCTCCCATTTCGCCTGCTAATTTACATTCAGAAATTGGGATACGAGTACCTACGGCACAATGATGACGCGAGCAGGAAAAAAGAAACGCCCACGACCATCTGAATGGGGCACCGAACACGTGGACTCTCCCGACAATCCCGACGATTGCGAGAATTCTCCTATGGACGCTAATTATCACCAAATTGAAAGCGACGGTACATCTACGCCACCCGCGAGGAAGATTCTTAAAAGTCTCCTTACCCAGGAAGTGCATAAAGCTTTTGAAGCCTTAGAAGACGATATACCTGTATTAGCACGACCCAAACACCACCGGGCGGGATCTTTGATTCCAGAGTTCGATCCTGATAATGAAGACTGCACCGTTCAGACTTGGCTGAAGAAAATCGATCAATTAGGAGATATCCACGGTTGGGATGACAAAACTAAATCATTCCATCTGTAAGATAAGTTACGAGGTCAAGCACGTAAGTGGTACAATCGCCTCGAAGAATACGATCATTCATGGGCAGATTGGAAGGAGATGATTCTTCGTGCTTTTCCAAAACACCGTGATTATTCCAATATACTAGAAGAGATGTTGAACAGAAAAAAAAATGCCGAACGAAAGTATGACAAAGTATTATCAGGAAAAAAATGCCATGTGCCATCGCTGCAAGCTCTCCAGCGCCGCTACGGTATCTTGCATCATCCGCGGCCTGCCCGCATCTCTACAATCAAACGCAAGAGCATTTCAATGCGTACAACCAGAGGAGCTGTACGAGCGCTTCCTATCGGCTCTCGACGACTATCGTACGACTGATTCCTTTCGTACCACTACGAAGGATGGTATTCGCCAGACAACCGAGAAGAAAGCTCCTGTAAACATTGAGAAAGACCCCTGCCCGCGCTGTAAAAAAACTGGACATTTAGTACGCAATTGCCCTCTGCCTGATCAGCGCACCTGTTTCAAGTGTAATGAAAAAGGACACATCGCACCACATTGCCCAGAAAACCCAAAAACGAAAGACCTAACGAAGACTAATGCTGTGAAGGAAGTCAAAGTCATCTGCAAGTACAAAAACGCCTACAAGAAGACCGCCCAAATCAACGGCACCCACGTAAGGGCATATTTAGACACCGGCAGTGAAGTCAACGTACTCCATCCAGAAATTGCAGCGATTCTTAACCTACAAGTGAAACCATCTCACATTACGCTGAAGGGATTTGGCGGCGACCAGATTCAGAGCAAGGGTGAAGTAGAATTCAAGCTCCAAATCGACAGCCTAGACGTTGATAGCAAAGCTCAATTATCGGACGTTGACATGCAAGACATTAACTTGTTGGTGGGCCAACCCGTTATAAATAAAGACGGCGTAACCCTAACAGTCAACAACGGAGTAGCCACTCTAAGTTACAGCGAAGATAACCCTATGGCAACAATAGTAGTAGATAACGAAGACCAGCGGTTCAAAGTCGTTACCGCGGCCCAAGAAAGCCTACCGCCGGGACCATCTATCATCAAGGTCCACATACTTGGAAACCGCGCCGATAATGATGTGGTAACTCCTGCACGACACTACGACCTACATGGAGTCACCTACTCACTACCAGCGACTCTTCTACGCGGCGAAGCAGGCTACCTGAAGGTCGTCAACACTGGCAGCAAGGACGTGGAATGGAGCGAGGGCACCGTCCTGCTACGTGCTGACAGCTGCGTGGAAGCACAGGTTAGTCCAACCGCCGATTTATCCCCATCTGCCTTAGCCCAAAGTATTTTATGCATTAGCCCAGCCGAGCCAAACAATACACAACAAATAGGGGGTGTTAATATAGTCGATTTAAAAATAGGTCCATTAAATGAAACACAGCATAAAGATCTTATTAATTTATTATCTGAGTATAATGATTGTTTTGCCGATAATACGAACAATTTAGGATGTACCAATTTAGTCCAAATGCAAATCAATTTAAAGAATGATAACCCAATTTACTACCGTCCTTACAGACTGTCCCTCAGTGAACAAGCGGTCCTTAAGTCTAAAATAACAGATTTACTAGGTGCAGGCATTATTAAGGAGTCTGAATCAAGTTACGCTTTTCCCGTTATCCTAGTTAAAAAGAAAAATGGTGATTATCGTCTTTGTGTTGACTACCGTGCACTTAATGCCATCACAATTCGCGATCGGTATCCACTGCCTAATATAGATGATCAATTGTCTCGCTTGGCAGGTAAACAATATTTTACTAGTCTAGATTTAGCACAAGGATATCACCAAGTCAATATTAGGCCGGAGGATACGCACAAAACGGGTTTCATCACACCCCAAGGTCATTTTGAGTATACACGCGTCCCGTATGGATTAGCCAACTCGCCGTCTGTTTTTATGTGGTTAATTAATAAGATTGTAGAATCAGTAGGCGATCAAGAGATTCTAGCTTTCCTAGACGATATATTGTTGCCATCGGTTGACGTTGAATCCGGTATAGAACTACTAAAAAAAGTCTTGATCCGACTCAAAGCTGAAAACCTGAAATTAAACATGAGTAAATGTTCTTTTCTACAAAACGAGATTACCTATCTAGGTCATCGGATATCACCCAATAGTATACAGCCTAGTGAATTAAAGTTAGCAGCCGTATCTCAGTTCCCAGTCCCCCGTAACGTGCACGAAATTAGGCAATTTATAGGTCTATGTAGTTATTTCCGTAAGTTCATATGTAACTTTGCTACTATAGCTCGACCACTCACAACCCTAACACAAAAAAACACTCCTTGGGTTTGGGGTGAAAAACAAGCACAGAGTTTTGATGAACTTAAACGTAAGTTATGCGAAAAACCCGTGTTGGCAATATATGACCCTTCACTGCCAACCGAAATTCATACCGATGCAAGTAAGTTAGGCATAGCCGGGATTTTATTACAAAAACAATCGGATGGCATTTTACGTCCCGTTATGTATTTCAGCCGTGTAACTAGCAGGGAGGAAGGTTTCTATCACAGTTATGAATTGGAAACGTTGGCGGTAGTCGAGTCGTTGCGTAGGTTTCGCGTATATATTTTCGGAAAAAAAGTGAAGGTAGTCACAGACTGTACAGCTGTTAGCGCCACATTAACGAAACGTGATCTTATACCGCGAATAGCGCGATGGTGGCTATTGATTCAGGATTTTGACATTAGCATTGACTATAGACCGGGGGAACGAATGAAACATGTGGACGCACTCAGCCGAAATCCAGTCGATTTAAATTCCTTGCTAACAGAAAGTATAACTGAGCGTAAATCGGAACGTTCCTTGCCGGTCATAGACAGTGTTAACGTCAATCGCCTCGAAGTGTCAGATTGGTTTCTAACGGTTCAACAACAAGACGATAAACTTAGAAACGTGATCGAGTTGATAAATAGTGGGTGTACAGACTTAGACATTGTTAATAATTATGCCTTGATTAATGACCGACTTTACCGCAAGACTCTTAACGGAAATCGCTTAATAGTACCAAGTTTCGCGCGTTGGAAAATCTTACAAATGCACCATGATGACATTGGTCATGTAGGATTAAAAAGATGCACTGAGCTAATTAAATCGATTTACTGGTTTCCAAAGATGTCACGGTTCATCCGAAAATACGTGTCAAGTTGTCTCCATTGTGCGTATGGCAAGGGCGATTATGGAAAGAAAGCAGGTAAATTGCACCCTATACCTAAACCTTCAGAGCCTATGAAAATGATACATATTGACCATTTAGGACCCTTCTGTAAAACTAAAAAAGGTTATCAATACATGTTGGTGGTAACAGATTCTTTCTCAAAGTTTGTTATAGCGGAACCAACACGCACTGTTAACTCGGTTGAAACCATACGTGCGCTTCGAAGGATATTTAGCTTATTCGGTGTTCCCGAACGCGTCGTATCGGATCATGGGAAAGCCTTTACTAGTAGGTATTTTAAAAAAATTGCAACTGAAAAACAATTTCGACATACCTTATGTGCTATAGCTTGTCCTAGGGCTAACGGTCAGGTCGAGAGATCAAATAGGACGATTCTGGACGCCTTGAGAGCTACGGAGCCTAGTAATGCTAGTAGCAATTGGGCTAATAGTTTACCTAACATAATATGGGGCATTAATAATACATTGAACGCCTCGACGGGTTACAAACCATTTGATCTAATGTTCGCTAGGGCTAGTAGATCTGTGTGTGACATTACCGTTCCAAATCAGGTGACGGAACCCATAGCAACTAGACGTGAGAAGGCAGCTGCTCGTAACCAGGTTTCTAGTGCTAAAATGAAACTACAATATGATAAAAAACGTAAAGATTCTGTGGTGTACAAAAAGGGGGACCTGGTTCTTTGGAACAAAGCCCCTGTTAGCAGTGCTAGTAAAGTGAATTCTAAATTAGATGATACATACTCGGGTCCATACATAATAGTGAAAGTATTAGGCAAAGACAGGTACAAAATAAGAAGTATAAAAGGGATGCGGGGATATAAAAAGTTCACTGGGCTCGTGCCTGCAGATGCTTTACGGTCATATAGGAGTGCCGTATCTATATCAGATAGCGAGAGTAGTACAGATGAACAATTGGAAACAGAGGACCTTATTGATCTCTTGGAAAGCTAGACTGTCCTTTTATAATTATGCCAATTTAGCTGATTATTGATACTATTTTACTCCCCATTGCGGGAGCAATTGTTTCAGGACGGCCGAGTGTAACGCCATCTGTTATCAGCCCGCCAATCTACCAGCCAAGCCACGCCATCGCCCCACTACCACCAGCCCTGCCACGCTGCACAGCCTAGCCTCGGAGTGGGGAGATGGTAGCCAAGCCTTTAAAAGCCTGCGCACTGCCATTTTCGAGGCTTTTTGATTCGGTACATATGTTAAGTGGAAACTCTGTCCGTTTATGTTAAAATAAATCTGCTGATTAAAAAGTATTTCATTATCGTCTCGCCTCCCATTTCGCCTGCTAATTTACAAATGTTTTATAGAATTAATGGACGATCCTACTAATGAAACACAGTCAACGAGTCTACCCCATTAAATGAGGCAAACCTAAACAACGGAATTCCTCTGGCAAATGAAACCGCCTCAGACAATGTGTAAGGATACAGCTTTCTGCAAGTCATCGATTTCTAAGAATGAACCGAACAAAACTACAATAAGGTGTAATACTCATACAGTATATTATGATCGTCCTCCAACTCCTCATCAAACCCGCACTATTACACCTTATAGTAGTTTTGTCACCAAAGGCATACTAAACTTCAGCTCAATTGGCCCTATCAATTCTTCATCAGGTCAGGTTCATCTATTGTATTGTTATCGAAGTTAAGTAAGCATACTTCTCCTCTCACCACAATCGGCCCACCAAAATCTGGTTCAATTAATCGTTGCAATATTTGTAAGCATACGTATGTACATAACGTAGGCACAGCTACAAAAGTTGGTATGTGTTTTTTTTTGGTTTTAGGATTTTAACGCCATTTTGAACCTTTCTAGAAGACTCTATAATAGTTCAGGAGTTATGCATTTTATCATCATATCATCATCATCAGCCTATGACAGTCTACTGCTGGACTTAGGCCTCTCCTTTTAATTACGCGTGTGGACGCATTAGGAGGCACATGCCTATAATCGCCACGCTGGGCAAGCGGATTGGCGATCGCAGTAATGTGTCCACTATGATGACGCTGCTGCCCATCATCAATCTTTTATCAAATAATGGTCAGTGATACTTCAATCCCTTAGTCGACTCTTACGACACCCGCAGGAGGAGCTGGGGTGGTGACAAATGTATTCTTACTGCCGTCACCACACGGCCAATGAATTTTAGCTATGTGATATCATACATTAGCGGGTTCGATTCCCGATTCGAATGTAGCGGGTTCGATTCCCGGGTTAACCATGAAATAATTCAAAATGCAATTCAACTTCTTTTTGTAAATCGAAATAATGTCTTCTTTCAGTAAGATCTCCGACGTCGCGATATTTTTTTTCCATACAATTGTTTAAAAAAAAAAATGAATGCTGTTTTATTCAGTTTTAAACATAAAAGGAATATTCTTTCAGTAAAATATGCTATCTATGATATTTAAGGTACTTTCCCTCCATGTGGCATCGCCGTGGGACGCCCTGTATAATAGATCAGTACATACGAGTACAGGCTGCTCGCGAGCATTGCGTGTTGCGACATATTTTAATGCTGTATTCCTAGCCATATTTAGAGTCTTTAATGTTATATGAAATTTCCTGGATTCGGCTTGGATTAGAGATAATCAACCCCTTTTCGAGTTGTGATAATACTGATAATAAATACTCAAATATTTAATGCCCTCGCAGGGATTTGAACCCGGATCCTCCAGCATCGTAAGCACATTCACTACTAAGTAGGCTACGGAGAAGGCTGACTAATAATATCTCTAATAATACTCGAAATTCAATTTTCGGTGTGAAATGTGCAAGAGATATTTAATGTCAGTTCTGATGAACGCTGCAATGATAGTATGGATGTAAACCATAAAGCTGTTTCAGTTACAATTTTTTTTTGTGCCAACGATAATTAAATGGCGGCCATTTCAAAATTTCAAACAGTCGAATACGGGCGCACGTGATATTTCTGGAATTATACGTTTGCTATCGGTCCTATCCTTGCAAAAAAAACTCGTTAGAGAGCTCATTAGATAAGCAAACTAATTAAGCTAATCATTTGACTCAACTATTTGAACAATGGGCTGGCTTAGATCGAAAATTATAATTTCCATACTCCGTGCTACAAGCACGTGTATTCGGGGTACGCGCCACAAATTTAACTCCTTCAAAAACTTCTTTGGCCTAAAAGATGGCGCAGCCCTACCCAATCTTTCCTCTACCTGACTAGAGTACCTAATATCTCCATCAGTGCTTGCGTGATAACTAGGGTTAGGAATTTGGTGGCATTTATGGAACAGAGCGTGGTGGAGTCGATGTTACAAATATTTTTTACTTGAATAAATGATTAACTTATAAAATAATAACGAAATAGTGCTTAGTTCAAGCTGGATTTATCAATGAATTTAAATAAATAACATGAATTTTGTTTTTGAGAATCTAGAAAAATGTTCATTTTCAATAAAAATGTTGATAAATCAGAAAATATATTTATTTGATTTTCAAGGTTCTAGTTTTCTCGAAGCCCATAAATATTATATAATAATCATATTTAAGCTATATTATACAAAAAATTTTGAACTTAATTTCATAGAAAGTCAAATATTAATACAATAAAATTGTTTAGTACTTAAAATGGGCAAAACCCTGTTAAAAAGAATTATGTATTATTTTAGATTAATTAATTACTCAATCAATCATAAACAATTTGAGCAACGACTCCACTGTCATCTGTTCACCTAATGCCACCAAAATTCCTAACCCTAGTGATAACAATTAATTTATCCTTTGTTACTATATTGTTGTTAATAAATGATTTTCCCTCCTTTAACTATTTGAACAACAAGGCAAAAAAATTTTTTATATTAAAAATAGTAAAAAATTCACCTTAATTTTTCAATTAATTTAATTTTGCATGAAAACTAGGTCGTTAAGATAGGTTTTTGGTATTGTTATTTATTAGTACAGTATGTTTGCTAAAAAATAACACCATAATTACAGTTATACCTTAAGCACTTTAGGAACTACAAGTGCTCAAACATACATCAAAACAGCTGCATTTAGCGTTACCGATGCAAAATCCATAAACAAATGAATGTCAGCAGTGTACTGACTAGTGAAGTGGCCGCCTTCCATTCATCCAGTGCATGTTTGAGCACTTCTATTTCCTAAAGTACTTAAGTTATAACCGTAATTATGGTGCTGTGTTTTAGCTAACATCCTGTACTAACAAATAACAACACCAAAAACCTATCTTAACGACCTAGTTTTTATGCAAAATTAAATTAATTGAAAAATTAAGGTGAATTTTTTACTATTTTTAATATAAAAAAATTTTTTAGCCTTGTTGTTCAAATAGTTGAGTCAAATGATAAGCTTAATTAGTTTGCTTATCTAATGAACTCTCTAACGAGATTTTTTTGCAAGGATAGGACCGATAGCAAACGTATAATTCCAGAAATATCATGTGCGCCCATATTCGTCTGTTTGAAATTTTAAAATGGCCGCCATTTAATTATCGTTGGCACAAAAAAAAATTGTACGGTAATTTGTCGATGAAATTGATTGTAGTTTAAGCCCTTAAAAGCTCCGACATTGCTAACCAAACACCCTGTATTTGGCAACTCAAAACACAGTCTGTTAGTGGTGAGAAAGAGTAGCAGCATATTGTACCTATGGCCGATGCCGCCAAAAAAAACAGACTGCAATATATCTCAACGAAATGTTATTTTTAAGTTATTTTTTTAAGTAGGTAGTAACACTACGATGTACCTATATAAAGTTAAATATTTGATCCCATATACCACAGAAAAAATATCGAAGCTTACCAACGCCAGAGGTGTAATTTGAACCCAACGTCCTCAGCTTTCGTGGCTGATGCTTAAACCACTGGAGTGGCCGAGTGGTATAGGCAATAGCCGCAAAACTAAGGACGAGGCTCCAAATCCCACCTCTGGCGTTGGTAAACTTCGATATTGTTTATTTAGTACCTATATTATGACATCAAATATTTAAATTAGTGAATGTAATAATTTTTTTAGGATCTATTTTTTTCTTTTAACTGTAATTCTTCAAATTATAAATATTAGATGTCATATACCAAAGAAAAACGACCAAGATCACCTATGTCCGAGGTGGGGATCGAACCCACGTACTCAGCTTTCGCGGCTGATACCTGTACCCCTTGGCCACTCGGTCTTCACAATATGTTGTAATTCTTCAATTTACAGTTGTAATTGTGTATAATAAATAATAAAAGTCTTAATGTTTTACCTATGTGCATTTTTATTTTTATAATGAATGCAATTTAATTTAGTAAAATAAGCTCCCTAAAACCGGATAAACTGCTGGTAAGTCACATAATAATTATACAGATGTAATTCATAATTCCATTCATTTGGCTTTTCACGGAAACTACTTCACCAAACATTACACCGAAGCGAATTCTGTAAATGTCAAATTAGTATGGACTCGCAAATGTGCGTCGTTGGCACTGTGCATGTGCAATCGTTGGTGGACTCTTGTGCGTTTGACGCACACAGCAGTGGGAAAGTTGAATGTCTACGAAAAGCTGGTGGTAGTGAATACTTAGGGCCTATATTCAACAGTATCGTGTTCCGATCAGAAAAAATAGTTTTTTTTTAAATTATAGTGGACAACAAGACGTGGGCTTGCCTTACCAGTTGGTCAAACAGGCATACTCTCGAACCAAGTCAATTTTGTTCTTCCGCGGATTTTTTTCTCTTACTATTTCCTAATCAGAATACGATGCTGTACAGTCGCCATCTGATATAGCAGAGCGGCCAGGGTACTCATAAATATCTGAGCAGGCCTCTATTGGCATGCTCAGATATTTTTGAGTGCCGTGGTCGCTCAGGTATATCTGATGGTGACTGTAACAAATTGATTGATCTGTATTGAAAATCAATTTTCAGTACAGATTTTTGCCGCACTAGTGCGAGAACTATTATATACCTATAAAAATATTTTTCATCACACTTGCTGTCTAAGCGCGCCATTTCTTGCGCGCGTAGCGGGAGTAATAGAAAAGTGAAATTCCCTAGGGAGTAATACAAATGTCAGTACGTCATTTAATAATATTATGAAATGAAATGAAATTAAAAATGTTTATTTGATGCTAAAAATAGATATTATGTCTTAAAACTTATTTTTTGGTTGGCAAGTGTGATGAAAAACATTGTATGCATCACGGTCGGTAAGCGGAATACTAACTCGAGTCATAAAAGCCCTCCGCCTAATGGCGTCGGGCTTCTAACACTCTCGTTAGTAATTCCGTACTTACCTCCCTTGATGCACAATGTACTATTACACGCATTGGTTACAAGCCCGATATATTAAATCTGTCTTTTGCATTGCATTGAGACGACTCGAAAAGACAAGGATAGTCTTATAAAATCTATCCCTCTCTATCTTTTTTACCATCTAGTACTTTAACAAGTGTAATTATTCAAAAGAGGTAGTAATCAATTACAAACTCGGCCGCTTTCATTAAAAAAATCACCAAGGGTCAATGACCCCGCTCGATAAAATGAGGTAAAGTAGAGGCATCGTAAGAAGTCGTTTTTGACGTTTGTTTGCACATGAAGTTCTGTAAAAATTTGACAGTTGGTATAATGGAGCAAATGTCAAACTTCATTGTTGCCTGAACGGAATAGTGATGTTACTGCTGTTGCTGCAATTTACCGATACGTCAATCGAAATAAATAAGTAAACCTTTTTTTATGGAGGTACGAATAATTGCTATAATAGTAGGTACGCACATATTTTCTAAAAGTTTGTCATGGTTTCGACAGGTCCTCGCGAGCCCGTGTGCCCGGTGGATACGCGGCTTTACAGACTGTGTGGAACTTGACAACCAGATAAATGTCATAATTGTTATTCAATTCAATGTATTTATTCACATAAGCTAGTATTAACACCAAATCACTTACTAGTTACATCATAAAAATAAATAAAAGATTAAAATTATGTTAAAATCCCAGTCTGTTCAGAATGAGAAAAATGTTATTTTTGTGTTTCCCTTCAAATTTGCCCGAGCCTGATTTATATTACGATCAGTTGCCATTTTAAAATCATATTAGTTCCCCTTTCTGTGGCCCTTTATCTCATTCTGCACAGACTATTAATCAATAAATAGAAGATTTTTCGCGATTTCTTGGATGCCTCCAAAGTGAAAGTTGCTCTCTTGCTCCACGAACCAGATGCCACCTAATCGTCGTGGACTTAATTTATTGTTAAATTTATCGTTAATTTATTGTTAAAATAATAGTAAGCACATAATAATTACAAATTCAATTATAAAATCACGTATAATTTTATTTTTCGTAGAATAATAATTTATATACCACTACGTTATTTATCACCTAGATGTGCTCTGATTTTAATAAATGGTTTTAGTGAGTTTATATACTGTATATACGGCATTTCTCTATTTGGCATATCTACATTGCACTCTGAGCTAGCAGCACGCAACTTTGCCAACGTGGGTTGGGAGTGGTTTGCTATGAATTTTGCTTGTAGAGGTCACGTCCTATCCGTCCTATAAAACATCTTACCTAAATGCATGAATGTAGGATTAATATGGATTTGACAACGTTATAATAATAGCAAGAACGAAAGGGATGGTCTTATGAAACTTTTTACTAGTGGAAGTGAAAAGGAACGATAATCGTCCGTCCTTATCACTGTGCCACTATTTTTTGTGTGTGTGTGCATTAGATGCTAAATGTAAGTGCCAGACAAATGCGTTGAATACGTCACTAAGTGCCTGTGTGGCACTTTCGTCTTAGTAGTAAGTGACTATGTCTATCCCTCTTAGTGGCACACTATGTGCGGCCCCTCGCCTAAATGCGACTTTACGTCATTATGACGTCACCGGCTCCAAAGTTTCGCTGCCTGCTAATGATTCTAAGTAAGATTACCAAACACTTTTTTAATTCGGATTACCTAACACTTTTTTAATTAAACTTTTTCAATGGCAAGTACCAGATCTAACGCCCTTTCGCACTTGACTGAAAATTTTACGACGGTAAAATCGAGCGTTTCTCAACACTATTGTGAGCTGTCAAAAACGACTTCTTACGATGCCGCTACTTTAGTGTGCGTGAAGTGCGCGTGTGTGCGAAATGGGGAAATTTGACAGAATCTCAAAAATTTCCCACATCTATCCGACCCTTAATAAAAACCGTTTAAAAAGTGGGACAGATAGTCTATTTCGCAGCGACAACATAAGTACCTACTTTCGCACCAATCATGTGCTAAAAGCCAACTGTGGCTGGTAAAACAAGTACCTTCACTTTCAGGCCATTGTTCTTGAAGTGGTCCTCGGTGACTCTGAAGTCCAGCGGCAGCGTCACAGTTTCTAGCCCCATGTGAACTCTGCGTGTTAGTACCCCGAGCGCGGCCGGCGGCGCTGGCTCGCCGTTTACGTACCTGGGGAAATTACTAGAATAAATAAAACTGACGTTACCTATCTCTGCCATTTAACGTAATAGCGAACAACGTAACACCTTCAAAAATTGCGAAGGTCACATTGGCAAGAAGGCTTTAAGGCTCGGTCGATGGGGGTAGACCCTCTACTACTGTAAGCGGCGCGACCGGCTTCGACACTTGCAATTGCATGGTAGCAATGCAAGTGTCGACGCCGGAGTCGCCGTACACGCCGCTTTGGAATATTACGACGCCAGCACTAGCCGGCGCGGTCCTGGACCGGATCCGGCGGTCTTACATCACAACGCTCGACAAGTTGCCACACTTACGTACAAAGCAAGTCGATAGAGAGGCAAGGCGGTCGGCCATCTGTAGCCGTGCGAGATGGATAGAAAGAAACACGCGCTGATAACGTAGCGGCAGCTCATAATCGGGCTAATGAGAGTATGGGTACTGTATCATGCCAGCACCGGCGCCGGGCGCGCCGATCCGGTGTAATACGACGCCATCACTAGCCGGCGCGGTCCTGGACCGGATCCGGCGGTCTTACATCACAACGCTCGACAAGTTGCCACACTTACGTACAAAGCAAGTCACTAGAGAGGCAAGACGGTGGGCCATCTGTAGCCGTACCGTAGCGAGATGGATAGAAAGAAACGCGCGCTAATAACGTAGCGGCAGCTCATGATCGGGCTACTGGTGGCTTATGATGGTCCCGTTTTATCTCATTTATCGGGCTACGCGTCATTTTCGCACTTGCATACCTGTTAGAACGTAACAGCAATGCTGACAAACGACTAGAGGCGGTACCATCATAAGCCTACTGTAGTGGGTACTGCAGTGTTATTCACTAAGGAAACCGCCTTGCTGTCAGCGCTGTGTCAGCGCTGCGGCAGCGGCTAGCCTAAAAATGGTATTCACTAATGCATATTACGACACTAGCGTTCGGCGACGAATGCGGCGTGAGCTGGAACTACACTGCGTCGAGAGTTTGACGTTTAATGTACTAACTTCGTATTCTCTAACGAAAAACAGCGACGAACTCGCCCACAACCTCGCTCACAGCCTCGATTCCTAATGTCAAATAAAACAGCTATGATTTTAGACAAGCCTGTCTCGACGTCGAGCTCGTTGACGAACGCAGCGTCGAATGTGTGGATAAGAGAATAGCATAGCTGTACCATGCCAACGTCGGCGCCGGTCGCGCCGCTCCGGTGGAACACGACGAGAGCACGCGATCGCCGGCGCGGTACCGCGACCGGAACCCGGTTATCGTCGGGCCGCTTTCCGGCAGCACTGAAACAGACAGAAGAGTGTGTTGGTGTTATATTATTTCAGAACATATTACATTAATAACATCATTTTATCGATAAATTAACGTCGAGTATGCAATTTCATGCCATTATGCATTCCAATTTATCTAAAACGTAGGTACTTAATCCCTTTAAATATACGGCAGAGGGAATATATTTTCCACCATGTTTTAACATTATGTCAAAGTGGAAAGAGACCAATTTTGCGCGTTTCTACAGATTGCGTCAGAATGCGTCTGTCTACCCGTCAAAGGGTTAAATTATTTTACAATGCATATGACCAAAAAGTGCTGTTTTTAAGGGTGAACTTATGCACAGAAAGTGTCACTTTTCCGCACGTGTGCGGGAAGGAATCTTCATAGTACTTTTCCGCGAGGCCTAGCTGCTGAGATAGTCCGGTTTTCCTCGCATGATGCATTGTAAAATGTTGTAGTATGATACACATGTTGAAATGTAGGCTTTTTTCGAACTCGTTCGATTTAATTACTATTTTCGGGGCGGGTTGTTCGATTAGTGTTTTTTTAAATCGTAATTTTTATTTTTATTATATTGTAATTTTTGTTGTTGTTTTGTTAACTTTATTTCATTGTAATTCTGTGTAAGTATTAAAGTTGTGCTTATTTGTGTTATTAATGTATTTTGAATAGATCTATCTCAATACCTAAGTTCATATATTTATTAAAATTGTGTAGATTTATTATTTTGCTCGTGTATCTACAATAGGTACGTGTTAGAAATCACAAATACAGTTTCATGAAATATCGTAAGAAGTTTTGCTACTATTTTATACAGCATGCACGCTACGGGAAATGAAAATCTCTGGAAGCTTTGCAAAGGCAAGAAAAAGTTGGAAAAAGTTAACAAAGATAATCTTGTCTCATTTTACTAGCAGCTTGCAGCGGAGATTGCCGGGGGAGATATTAAGATTCATCCTGCGTCCGATATCTTCCGGGACTCACTTATAAAGTTTCCTCCTTTACTTATTTGCATATGCATAACTAGCAATCACATAGCACATCATCAGCTTATCCCCGTCCACTGCTCACTGCTGGACGTAGACCTCTCCTATTAACTACTTACGCGTATAGACGCCGAGGTAAATAATCACCACGGTGGGTGTCCAGTGTCCACTATGAATGATGACGTTGCTGCATCTTCTATCAAAGAATGGCCAGTGACACTTCAATCCGTTATGACACCCTTGTTAATTCTAGCACTACCTAATGTTTTTAGGTGAACTAACCTAACCTAACTCGCCACGCTGGGCAAGCGGGTTGGTTGGCGATCGCAGTAATGTGTCCACTATGATGACGCTGCTGCCCATCATCATTCTTTTATCAAATAATGGTTAGTGACAACTTCAATCCCTTAGTCGACTCTTACGACTCCCGCGGGAAGAGTTGGGGTGGTGACAAATGTATTCTTATTGCCGTCACCACACGGCAATATGTATTATGAATATGCTGCCACGATATTCATTGGGAAATGGGCACAACAAACGACGACAACGTGATTTAATAATCGACTGGCCTGCGATTAGAATATACCTAGCTTAGTTCTGAAAGATATTATCTTAGTAGGTAATTTAATTCCACACTACGTAACTTCCAAAGTTAAGCTAAGTTCACATTTGTCTGTCGTGTTGTGTTATGATGCTCTCTATCGTGATGGCTACCTTTCACATTTATATGACGTGCTGTGACGCATTCTGACGCAATTTTATATCAGTTCGTTCTCAGCACTCGGATAGCTCACACGTTCGCAATGTTCTTTCAAGAATCATCCGATTCAGATTCCGATTTTGAAGATGAATTGCATTTATTGGCGCTGGCTACGCTCTTACAAAATAAAGAAAGAGAAGGAAGTACTGGATTCATGCAGTAAATAAAAAGAGAGAAACTAAAGCCGCGTTTATATTTGTCTGTTGTGTTGTGTTGTGACGCATCAGAACGGTATCGGTTTCAAGTATTTAATATCGTGGCATTCACATTTATCTGATGCACTGTGTTGTGACGGCGTGTGTTGTGTCGCGTCATAAGCGATTCCGGTCCGCGTCAGACCGGGTGAGGTACGGGGGGCGGGGAAGCGACACGGCACAGCAGTGTGAACGCGCCAGTGTCGTGTCGTGACGTGTCAGAGCTGCTAACTGTGCCTTCGACGCTCTAAAATACTGATGAAATTTTTCAGGATCACTCTCGAGCTCCTTAACGAGACAATGAAACTCGCCTTTAGTTTCTCTCTTTTTATTTACTGCATGAATCCAGTACTTCCTTCTCTTTCTTTCTTTTGTAACAGCGTAGCCAGCGCCAATAAATGCAATTCATCTTCAAAATCGGAATCTGAATCGGATGATTCTTGAAAGAACATTGCGAACGTGTGAGCTATCCGAGTGCTGAGAACGAACTGATATAAAATTGCGTCAGAATGCGTCACAGCACGTCATATAAATGTGAAAGGTAGCCATCACGACAGAGAGCATCATAACACAACACGACAGACAAATGTGAACTTAGCTTAAAGGCGAGTTTCATTGTCTCGTTAAGGAGCTCGAGAGTGATCCTGAAAAATTTCATCAGTATTTTAGAGCGTCGAAGGCACAGTTAGCAGCTCTGACACGTCACGACACGACACTGGCGCGTTCACACTGCTGTGCCGTGTCGCTTCCCCCGCCCCCCGTACCTCACCCGGTCTGACGCGGACCGGAATCGCTTATGACGCGACACAACACACGCCGTCACAACACAGTGCATCAGATAAATGTGAATGCCACGATATTAAATACTTGAAACCGATACCGTTCTGATGCGTCACAACACAACACAACAGACAAATATAAACGCGGCTTAACGGGCTAAAGTTTTTGCTCATCAGGATAAGTTCCTGGCTCAGTGAAGAATGTCGAATTGTCCAATCGTAGATAATGCTTAAGAACGTCGTTAAAATTGATAAGGTAAAAAAATGGTAAGTAAATATCATATTTCATAGTTATTTGATAAAAATACTTACATATTTTAAGTTTCATTTTTTATTACAAGCCTCAATTTCTGTTGTTAGTAAAAACTGACTTATTTTTGTTAATCAGAAACTGACGACAGTGTTACAGTGAAAAATATAATAAAAAACTGACCATAACGCTGTATGTGTGAGCTTATTTTACTTCTTTTGCCGATACTTAGTGCCAAGGTGATTCATGTAACGGGAGTGGCGACACCGACTAATTAGACAGGCAGCAAATTTAGGGTGGCTTCAGAATTAGATTGAGTAAATTGTCACTTGCGGCAGTTCTGGCGCACATTAAATTTTGTGTAGCTGAATAAATTACATAATATATGTGACATAGATTCTAATATACATGAAAATAATACCTGTTGGTAGTTCTTCCCTCACTTATTATCTTATTAAGGTTACATTTTGTGTAGATAAGTAGGTACCTAGGTGAATCAACTTTTTTCTGTCTTCTTTTTTTACGATCGCCTGAATCACGCTGGTTTTATGCATAATTATAATACTTAAACTAACCAAAATTTTGCATAAAACTAGCGTGACTCAGGTGACCGTAACCCTGGCAATAAGAAACAGAAAAAAGTTGATTCACCCACCTAAAATATCAAATAAAATGAAGAAGCTGGCTTATTTCATTAACATTTTTAAGAAACTGTCTTAACAAAAAAAACTTTTTCATAGAGATATCAAATTACGTCTGAGTGCTTGAGTATTCAAGGGCATAAAATATGTATGACCATTTATTGAATAGGTATATATTATATTTCTGCCCTTGACTGTACTTTGTTCACACTAAAATATATTATTAATTGTCACAAAAGCTAGCACTTTCGAAAGTAAACCTTAAGTATAATTGTGAAAAAGAGAAATAGTACAAAAAGAGAAATAGTAAATTTTTTTTCGACGAGGGTGAAAGTAGGAGCCCGAATGAAACGAGGGCGACAATCACCCGAGTTAAAAAGAAGTTTTTACACGTGTATCGAACGACTTTTTCCATAACAGGTGCCTTAAAAAGAGTAATTTACGCGCGCAAAGTGTGCGCAAAGTTTATTTTTCCGTACTAGTTAGGAAAAGTAAATTACTTAACAAGATATATCGGCGACATTACGAGTATTTTCTGCCGACAAAAGTACCTAAGTACTTATATCTACTTAATTGCGGCACCTACGTCTCATTTTGGCATTGTTGTCAAAATTCAAAGTTAAACCGCAAATAGTACAGGCTACAGCTACATGCCTATGGATATTTATGTTAATAAAATACATATGTCAAGGAAAGGGCGGGCACAAACACGCATCAAATATTCTCAAGACAATCGCGTGCCGGAAGATTGTTCAGAATGTTGAGTGGTCATTCCGAATAGTCCGATGCAACTCTTCTGAATAGACTCCAGGGAATCATTAGATACTTGACATCACATGTCACTTTCCCTATTCGTTGACGATACGGAAATGCATGTAAGCATGTAAAATGTAAAAATACTATAGGTACGTCACCACCTTATTTGTGATAATGATATCTGATGTATGATTTTATGGTGATATCGTTTGTTCACTTCAATTGTACAGGAATGAAAACAAAGAGTAAGAATCTATTTAAAAATGAATCATAAATGTCGTCCTGGTCTCTTCTCCAAATCTTGTCATATCATTGTTTTTCCTTTTCGTTACACGTGACCTCGTACTGTAGAACACTCACCGACATCTGTCATATTATCAGCATGGTCGGACACGGTCTGGAAGAGTGGTCGCTCGCCGGACACCTCGTAGCAGTAGTGTCCCTTACTCCCATCGTCACATGTGACAGCGTGCTGTGGTTACTCACCAACAACGGTCATGTCGGCGTGGTTTGACACGGTCGGGAGATGGTCACTCGCCGGACACTTCGCAGCGGTAGCGTTCCGTCTCTCCCAGCGTCACAAGTGACCGCGAGCTGTGGTCATGGTCACTCACCGACAACGGTCATGTCGGCATGGTCGGACACGGTCGGGAGTGGTCGCTCACCGGACACCTCATAGCGGTTACGTCTCGTCTCTTCTAGCATCACACATGACCCCGAGCTGCAAAACACTCACCGACAACGGTCATGTCCGCGTGGTCGGAAACTGTCGGGAAGAGTGGCCCCTCGCCGGACACCTCGCAGCGGTAGCGTCCTCCCGTCTCCAGCTCCGCAGGGCCCAGAGTCACATTAGATCCCGACGAGTCAGATTTCTAGAACATACCAAATAAGAGTAAGCGACATGCAACAATGTGCAGTACAGCGCGAACAACGAGCGACATGTTTACCTCTCTGTCACACTTATGTTTGATTCGACAAGTATTTACAGCAAAGAAGGTAAGCTAAAGATCATTATTTGAGAGGTAAAGATCAGTCTTTTCTGCATCTTTATTCTTTTCTCTTGCTATTTCTACCCACTATAAAATGCCCCACAGTAGCAGCGTCATCATAGTGGACACATTACTGCGATCGCCAATCCGCTTGCCCAGCCTGGCGATTATGGGCATTTACCTCCTAATGCGTTTATACGCATAGTTAATAGGAGAGGCCTACATCCAGCAGTGGACTATCATAGTGGACTATGATGATGATAAAATGCCCCGACTGTTGGATATTTTGGGGGAAACCCTGGGGGGGTTTTTTGGATAGATCTAGATGCTAACGTTCAATAGGATAGATAATTTAATTTAGTAACTATATTGAAAGATCTCCTTCACAACTACGAAAAAAACTGAGGTTTTTTACATTCTCTTTTTACAACAGTCACATGTATCGTCTCGAAGAATATAAATAGGTAGGTAGTGGGTACTTAAGTATTTATATTTAGTATTCGTCACGTGGAAGTACAGACCTCGACCTTAACTCCTGGGAGCGGGAACCGCCTCCTGGGCTCCGGGTCCCGTGGGACGTGGCGGAAGAACTCCTTGCCATCCTTTAATCCAAAAAATATGCGTAAATCGACGATAATGTGATTCAACGGGGCTGGTGAATTTAGTCTATTTAGTAGGAAATATCTGAATTAAAATATAAGGAATTGGATAAAGCTGTTCCTTAACAGCTCCCTTGAACCAGCCAAATAAATGATGGATCTAACTAGCATAACTCGGTTAGATCAAAAATGTACTTGCCATGAGCAGAACAGCGATTTAGGTAACATTTTTATAACAGCTGGTCTGAACTCTGAACTGTGTTCAACAAGAACTAGGGAATGAAACGCTCGTGTAATTTTACAACTGAAGTATAGGTTTGTCTTGGTCAGAATTGATAACTTTCGTGAATAGTCATAGATATTATACTGGCTTTTTCTTTATTTTAATATTGTCAGCGCAAAACAGGGATGGATATAATTTTACACGTTTCTACTGACTTGCCAGAATATCCCCTCAACTGTGGAGACGACCCGAAAGGATGTCACCATTGTAATTCGAAAATTTTCTTTTCATGGTTTATTTTTCAGTAGTATATTCTTGACAGACCACATACGAGGGGCTAAATGTACCTTGTACCACTTGACTTGGGCCCGAGCCGCCAGTGGCACGCGAGCGCTGCGCGCGCGCCGCGGGCCACGTGCGCGGGCACGCGCAGCTCCAGCTGCAGCGACCATGTCTGACGTCACTACACTGTACCTTGTACCACTTGACGGAGTACAGCGCGTCGCCGGGCCCGAGCCGCCAGTGGCACGCGAGCGCTGCGCGCGCGCCGCGGGCCACGTGCGCGGGCACGCGCAGCTCCAGCTGCAGCGACCATGTGTGACGTCACTACACTGTACCTTGTACCACTTGACGGAGTAGAGCACGTCGCCGGGCCCGAGCCGCCAGTGGCACGCGAGCGCTGCGCGCGCGCCGCGGGCCACGTGCGCGGGCACGCGCAGCTCCAGCTGCAGCGACCATGTGTGACGTCACTACACTGTACCTTGTACCACTTGACGGAGTACAGCGCGTCGCCGGGCCCGAGCCGCCAGTGGCACGCGAGCGCTGCGCGCGCGCCGCGGGCCACGTGCGCGGGCACGCGCAGCTCCAGCTGCAGCGACCATGTCTGACGTCACTACACTGTACCTTGTACCACTTGACGGAGTACAGCGCGTCGCCGGGCCCGAGCCGCCAGTGGCACGCGAGCGCTGCGCGCGCGCCGCGGGCCACGTGCGCGGGCACGCGCAGCTCCAGCTGCAGCGACCATGTCTGACGTCACTACACTGTACCTTGTACCACTTGACGGAGTACAGCGCGTCGCCGGGCCCGAGCCGCCAGTGGCACGCGAGCGCTGCGCGCGCGCCGCGGGCCACGTGCGCGGGCACGCGCAGCTCCAGCTGCAGCGACCATGTCTGACGTCACTACACTGTACCTTGTACCACTTGACGGAGTACAGCGCGTCGCCGGGCCCGAGCCGCCAGTGGCACGCGAGCGCTGCGCGCGCGCCGCGGGCCACGTGCGCGGGCACGCGCAGCTCCAGCTGCAGCGACCATGTCTGACGTCACTACACTGTACCTTGTACCACTTGACGGAGTACAGCGCGTCGCCGGGCCCGAGCCGCCAGTGGCACGCGAGCGCTGCGCGCGCGCCGCGGGCCACGTGCGCGGGCACGCGCAGCTCCAGCAGCTGCAGCGACCAAGCGCATTCTGTATTAACAACATTTTTATATAATTACTTTTGTGTATTTATGTTAATAAAACTAAAAGTACAGTCGCGACCAGATATTGTCATAGCGTCCGGCCGGAGCTTTGAAAAATATCTGAACACACTTTTATTGCCATAACGATAGAGGCGTATGTGTTTGAGCGCTTCGGACGCTACTATACATCTGATGGCGACGTTGGCGACTGTACATTAGGTATGTCTCAGAATTAAACGATATGCTTGCAAAAAAATCGAAACAAATACCTAAAAGAATACCTACAATACTGAATGGGCCCATTCAGTATACTAAACTCATCACAGTCATCACCACTATTTTTGTTACCTACATCCTGTAGGAATAATAATATATGTATGTTACTTAATTATCATATACATAATGATATTATCATTCTGGATACATTATAAAATATTTGTAAAGTTGCATTTAAACCAAAAGAGCATTCGCTGTTCTAGCGCCCGTTCTACGAAATCAACCAATCACGTTTTGTGTACCGATCGAATTTCGTAGAGTGGGAGATTAGAACAGCGAATGCTATTTTAGTTTGAACGCACCTTAACATAACATCAGCTACAAATCATAATGAAAACATGTCTACCTAGTAAGCTACCCATTTTAGTAACGACAGCCAAATTTAGTAGGTTATTTTCGGAAACCACAATTAGCTATTATTAGGCTGACCCATATTACAGCAATCATTGTAGGTAATAGTCTATTTATTTGTATATCGGAAAAGTGAAACATTAGTCCCCTAGGGACCTAATTACCTGCAAGCAATTCGAAGCAACCCCGGTCGTTAGAGCGGCCAACCATGAATACGATTACGTACATAATAAACCATTAGCGTAAACTGGCGAGAGAGATAAGTAACAAATGGGACCAAAGGAACAGGTAAATTAAATTCTTTGACACGAAAAAACAAAATAATGTTGGAAAATGTTTCTTACCTATAAGCAAAACGACCCTCCTAGTCCCACTTTAAGTTTAATTGTCGTGTGTAGTGAGTGGGTATTTAGGAGGTAGTCTTAGTACCTAAGAGTCGAAAGCCAAAAAAATACTTAAATAAGTACCTAACTAGTTAAGTTCTTAATGAAAACGGTATAAATCATGGTAGATAAGTATACAGGGTGGAAAGGGACGACGTTCCTTCCCGCTACCGGCTGAGTCTACCAATCATTACGATGAACTTTCAGTATGGGACCAACATCGAAAGCTTACATGGAAAATTGACTTTTCCATACTATTGAACTCTAACTAATCACTCACTTTGTATGAGGGGTTATTTTTTTTTTTCAATATTTCGATGTTGGTCCCATACTGAAAGTTCATCGTAATGGTTGGTAGACTCGGTAGGTAGCGGGAAAGAACGTCGTCCCTTTCCACCCTGTATAGGTAGATTCTCAAATAGGTACTTAAACAAATAACCATGACCTAAGGAACGGGTATTTTTGAGATAAATAGACAAAGATATGGCTTATTAACGAAAACAAAAATCGCTTGGGAAAGTAGTTATACAAACTGTATGAGTAAGTTCGTAACACAAACGTTGAAAACTATGTATTTAGGCACATATAACGTAGGTAGAGTCTCAAATACTTAAACAAAAAAAGCACTGATATTTTTGGGTGGGCAAAGAGATGCTTTTATCGGGCATCGAACTCGGTGCCTCCACAAGCAAGGCCACTACCGGCTAAGCTACGCTACGAAGGTCGTCAATAAATACAGGGTGATTTTTTATTCACCGTTTAAATTTTAAATGTTTCAAGACCCACCCCCGCACAGTCTTTGGTGACTTGTGTCACTAAATGTCCTAGACTTCTATCAGGGGGTTTCTATGGTTTCAAGCCTTATAATAGTAATACATATAATTCATTTGGAAATAGCAAAAATGTAAATTATTTTTATGGCAAAGGCATTTTATAACCCCCATTAAATAGCACTAAGAACACAAAAAGATAAGTAAGATATACGGAAGAAGGACACAAAGTGGACATAAATCTGTCGCAGGGATCTAGAACAAAGAATATATTAGTGCTTCGTATGCATGTGGGTCGCGAGCAATCTGGAGTTGGCTCTAAACTATGTGTTCTTAGGATATCCTATCCTTTTGTGCTTGCAATGAGCTTAGCTCCACTTTAACGAAGATTTACTTTCTGTCTATCCCGCTCATGCTCGCAATTTGGTGCGAGCGAGAGGGGAAGTGGTCGACTAAGGGCAAGGGGGTGTCACTCCGCGATTCCGTCGCGCGGGCACAAGTACATGCAGAGCGCCCCGTCTCCGTGGTCTATTCAATGGTTAGCGCGCGCTGTCTCGGAACGCATATTTAAATTTACAACGCTGGCTCGTCACGTATAGCGAAATATATCGCTTGCAAATGTTAGGATTATTTTATACATCTTAAATGAAAACGCCGAAAATATACTGCATAGCAGCATGTTGCAATAATAATAATGTTAATTTTCATGACGCGTTTTTCGCACTGCCGATGCGTTTGACAGATACTAAAAAGTAAGGAACATAATAATATACTTATTACCTACATTCGTAGTAAATTAAATTCTCAGAAACTCAAGTCAATTACAGACAAAACGGTTTATTTTCGGACAAATTTGTCAGTAAGAAAGCGGCACATTTAAATAATGTAAAAAACTTGGTTCTCACATACTATTATTGAATTTTGCGCCTTTTGTCCTAACATAATTATTTGGTTGTCTGACTTTATTCCCAACTAATATCAAATAGGTACATATAAGAGAAAATGCCGTGTTACGTCTGCCTTACGATTGTGATTAAACCATTACTTATTTATGCTGCTTTTGTAATGAATGCGTAGGTACCTAACGTAATTCTTTCTTATTAAATGCATTAAACAGATATATTAATTTCTGCACACCTCACATACTGTCTACAGATATTTTTGGAATGTTCGTGTTATTATCAGGATTATTCGGATGGATATTCACCTAAAGTTAGCAAAGTCGTGTTGCCATTATACTTTCAACATATTGATACCTATTTATATGTATAAATTACAAAATTGTGATGTATAATGTATATAAATTAATATCTTCCCGCGATTCAGGTGTCGAGACAAACCCGATAGGGTTTTATGGCGCCTTTGTATTTAACCTTATGTATAATTTTAATATGAAATAAATAAATAAAAAAAAAAAAAAATATCTCACTCACACCTCAAACAATGCCGCCCGGACACGCGCGGCCGAAGCACAAAGAAGGTGCCGCCAAAGTTGAGACAAATATTTTTGAATCACGTGTATGAAATGCGTAGATAAATTCTATAATCACGCATGAACTAAATTGTTCAATTAGCTATCAAGGCGAATGCTATTAACGCCGTAGATATCATTGCAGTAATGTATTTGTCAGACGCCTCATAGCGCTGTTCGTTATTTTATTAGTTTTCAATAATGAGGGTTTTCGATAATTTTTCTACCACCAGGGCGGCGCTTCGTACGCACCTGGTCTCGACAGCTGTCAGATTCATACTATTCATAGGCACCTGGGCCTAAAATATTGAAATTCTATTTTATTTGGAAGAGAATTGATTTTGTAATGGATTACGACTAATACATGGTCGTCGAACTGAAGATTGAACTCAAAAACAGGCGCTCAAAGTCACTGGTATTAAAAATAATTACTATAACTTTGTTAGTTTCATGAGAATTGACTTGGAACTATTTTATTTATTTATTTTAGGTAACAATATGCCTAAAGTAATGGTTTTCAGAATAAATAAACCTAATAAATATGTTGAAAATTAAATGCGCGTATTTATTTTGACAGTTCGTTAAAGGGTCGGCTCAGTGCTGCCATCTCACCTCCCCATAGCGGCAGAAAAAGTATCAAAAACCCTCATTGACAACCCTGTCTTCGACGGCGTGCGGTTTATAAGCGACCTTTCCGCCACGCAATAGGGCCCATTTTAGCTGCTCGCGTCGCCTCGCGCGTCGTTTTGTTTGGTAATAATAATTGCGTATAGGCACATAAAAAGCCGGCATTTGTGAACATCAAAGCAGTGAAGCTTCTGTACTTTATATATTCTGTGCTAAGGGATTGAAATGTCAGTGACCATTTATTGATGATAGGCAGCAGCATCATCATAGTGGATACTGCGATCGCCAACCCGCTTGCCCAGCGTGGCGATTACGGGCATGTACCCGCGAAGCATTGATACGCATCGATAATAGGAGAGTCCTTTGTCCAGCAGTGGACTGATATAGGCTGATGATGTGTGATGTGAGAGGGGAAGTACTAAGTTCAACTCGGTGCGCTAGCTCTTGGCAAGATTTGCCAAGCACAGCTTTACCACGAGTTCGCAATTGGCAAGTAGGGTGTTCGTCAGCGTTTAAGTAGTCGATACATGAAGTATCACGCTCGCACTGATTTATTGAAGCCAGCGTGATGGACTCAGGGGTCGAAACCGGTTTTGAGAAAAACCTCTAAATAGCCAAATAGGTATTATAAAATGTTTTGTACTCTTTATTGTAGTAGGTACTCAATATTTTATGTAATGAACAAAATCATATTTTTAAATTACCCCATTAACAAATACTTTACATACCGAAGAAAAAAAAACGTTGTTTTGTATAGACAAAAAACCGTTTTCGGAACCCTGTATGGACTATTTTACGTATCGAGTAAACGTTTGTAACCGACTGTACATGAGCAATGTTCTGGTGGAATTATCCTATACGGTTTGGCTGATTATCGGACTTGGGATTGATTCGAAGCCTCTCGGGTAGATCCTAAATTAAGCAGTCTTCATTATTAACCGATTCTCCGGCAACGTTGTCCGTTTTAATTAGTGACCCAAGAGACTGAGCATCTAAGCGGTCTAGCACGACTTGCCGTCTCATGCGCGAATATATAATATACAGGGTGTTACACCAGCCACTGAGACCTCCAGATGAACCACATGTATAAATAATACTGAGCAACTCTTAAGTACTATTGGACCAACTCCGAATAAAACTATAAGTATACCAATATTACTATATCAATCGTCAGTAAAATCCAAAAAAAGTAAACAAACCTAAAATCTTGCATTATTCCATTATTGGCGACTGGCTGGGTTGCGACCTTTTCTTATAACTATTGCAAATGACATTAGGAGGGCCATCTGCACTAAAAAACGTCATACGAGACACGTGCAAAAACGAAATTCGTAACTCGTATCGATTTAAAACACGGTCGTGTTTTAAAACATCGCCACTCGTTTCGAATTTCATGTTTTTCGCACTTGTGTCATAATGCACTAATTTAATTCCCAATATTCCCATATCCATTTATCCTCATACAGTCCATACATCCTGTACAGTCATATATCCTATACAGTCCACAACAGTAGCTATCATCCATAACCACGCACTTTTCGAACACAATCGTGGTTTGTTATTGTTGTTGTTATTCTGGCCCTTTTTTCCGCAGGTCGACATCATATGTGCCTATTTTGCATGGTCTTAACGCTGGCCTGGTACTTGTTGGGGACTTCACATACACCCTTGAATTTCTTCGCAGGTGTATGCAGGTTTCCTCACGATGTTTTCCTTCACCGTAAAGCACTTGTTTCTATTACGAACTTAAAATTTGAGTTCATGTACATTTTTAGTTAAAATTATTGATATTTATTACTATCAACGTAAACATATATCTGCGTATGTACAAAGTGTTACACGATAGTATGTGTCAAAGGCGTCAAATGCTACGGAAAGTCAGCCATTTATTTGTTTACTTTTTTTTTATTCTACTGTTGATTGGTATATAGCACCTATATACGAGTAATACAGTGTGTGTCTTTCATAGCGACATTGCTTTTAAGTAACGATAGATTAAAGTGTTGTTAACCATTTTATGAAAAGAATATAACGATTACCTTTATTATTTAAGAGTAATTAATTTAAAAAAAAAAACTTGTGCAGCAATGTAATGCAAACATTTATTTGACGTTACTGAGAGGAAAAGCTAGTTTCGTTTCCATTTTAATTCGATCAAATGATGAACGTAATGATGAAGTAACTGTGAACTGTTGCCGACGTTAACTTACTTAGTATGAATTATCCATTACTAGAAAACACTACAATTTAAAACATGCGAGATTTTGACTACACTGGCACAACAAATTTACATCAACAATTCTTTCTGTGTCTTACTGTCTTAAGCCACCACATTTTGAATCGTAATATTCACTGAACTAGACTGATATCAAATATCACTGCACATACATTATCACTTCTTAGAAATCACATTACCTAGTTAAAACATTTTTATTAAATTTATTAGGAAAGTCTGTTGATCAACAAACTTGATGTTATCTTGACACTTCAATTCAATCAATTGCGAAGTTTTCAATCGGTACATAAACAAAACGATTATCTGATTCCGCCTTCTTAGTTAACACAAAATTACCTAGCGCTTAATCGTCTCTGTCGCACTTAAAAGAAAGAATGACAAAGACGGAAAACTACAATACGCTACTGAGCGATAGCGATTGGCAACTTGGCTAGGCACCCTGGGCTGTTAAATCCTTTTCTTATGAACAAGGGTCATGATTTTTGACGGACTTGTCAACGAAAAGTGTCACCGACACGTAGGATGTAAATAGGTACCTAATTGTAATTGTCAGGATGTCACTAAGAGCGAAATTTCAATGAAATTATGTCGATCGTTAGGTTTAATTTTTAGTTGTTACTGATACATTGCGTGCCGAATTAATTTGTATGAAAAAAATTTTTTTTAATACTTTAACTAAATATGTTAATTTCAGTTCATTAAGACTTGTACTTTCACCCCTTAAAAGCAATGTCGTTATGAAAGACACACACTGTATGTATTTAAGAAGCGTTTTCAGTGGCTTGGTGAAACAACCCTTTAGAAGACGCCATGACTAATTATGAAGCTTCATGCCTATGAAATACGATCATTTGCAACTTTAAATTAAAGATTGTACGTTAACCTGATAGTTTAATAAAATTATAGTTATTATTTTCCAACAAAAGTTCCAAGCAATTAAGCAACTTGATTAGACTGACCCTTGCGGTTATTTAAGTGTATAAATAGGTACCCACGGGAACTTTTCTCTTATTATGTTGCTTTTTAGGCACAGTATAACAAAGGGTCTGTTTGGCAAATGAAGACAAGTGAAATACATATATGGGCATGCTTTGCAGCCAAATGCCATAGTTCATAACGAATGTCAAAAGTTATCTCACTCAATACCTAGTCCATGCAGCTTGTCAAGTTAGTATCACGCTCTTTTCATACCACATAATCACTGTATTTTACTTCTCGTATGTTAAAACACTCGCTACGCTCGAGCTTCTATTTTAGAACTAGAATCCTTTCCCTTGCTCGTGTTTCAATTTTATACTCGCAGGTAAAATACAACTTTGCACTATTGTAGTGATTGTGATATCTCTTAGTAAATTACACATTTTAAAAGAAACTATCGCCTTGATGTTTAATTATGCAGCATCTGCAGCATAATACTAACACATGTAAATTCTTCAAAATACTTCTCACATAGAGCTGCAATTAAAATTGTTCTTTTTAATTGACAATAGTCCGAGAACGCCCCATTTCGGTCCGCCGGCGGAATCGCGTGCGAAACGTTCCCGGTCGAATGACACTTCCTAGTTCCCTCGTCGATGGCTGTGTCATTAGTGTCATTACAGCCAGGGAAAGTTTCTTTCTTCTTGTGGTGTGTAATTTACTCACCGACTGCCAAGGCGAGCGCGACGAGAAGGCAGGAGCGGGCCATCCTTTGCTCACAGGTCCATTGTTGGACAGTTCACATAGCGCCTGTTAAACATAATTGGGGTTGGTAATTATTGGTAATATACAAAGTATAATTTAATGACAGGGATTGCATAGAAACAACATTTTATACAAATTGCCTGTCGAAGACCTGGATGCTTAGCCAAGTTGCCAATCGCTAGCGCTTAGTAGCGTATCGTAGTTTTCCCTTTTTGTCACTCTTTCATATTAGTGCGACAAAGACAGTTAGCTGCCTTTCGTTGACGATTGACGATTAAGCGCTAGCGATTGGCAACTAGGCTAAGCACCCTGTTTTCGTCTGTTATGTCATAATTATGTCGCACAAAACGTAACAAGGTACCATAATACAAGCCTACATATAGATACATATATATATATATATATATATATATATATATATATATATATATATATATATGTGTGTATATATATATACATATATACATATATATATATATATATATATATATATGTAGATACTTAAATACATATACAGCCATATTTTAAAGACAAACGGGTCTTGACAAACGTGTCTTTAAAATATGAGTGATAATCGTGAAAGTTTAAATCAATATATATACAGCCATGACCAAGAAATTATTTATAATTATTTCTGATAAATAAATACACAAATAATGCCCTCGCCGGGATTCGAACCCAGAACCTCCAGCTTCGTAGGCAGGGTCACTACCAACGATGGAGGCTGACAAAATCATCAATCAATGATGAACACAATTAAAAAGCGATTGGTAGACTAGACGCAGAAGTTATGCTAACGAACCTAACACAACTTGTGCGACTACCTGTCTCTTTGTGATCCGGCAACTGATTTCAGCTTTATTATTTCAATGAGATCACCATTCTGGAGCTTTTTTTATTGCAATAAGCTAAAAAAAGCATGAATGTTCAGTTCATTCTGCTAACTACGAGGGCGATGGGTATTTCGTCACACGTTGTATATTTCCGCAGCTAATAATTATAACGTGCCAATTCTTTGTTTCGCAAATTTTACGCCATCGACACTAATTCGAGTTTTAAGTTACAAACGCTACGAAGTTAGCGCTTTTGAAATAGTTTTTGTTCTTTGAAGACATAAAACATTTAATGATACCCAAAATGAATTGATGTAACGATTTAAACCTACATAAAGCGAACAGAGTAGCCATGAGCCCGACATGCTCTTGGTGTTATTTTAGAGTGTACAGGTGTATTCAGACCAAACGAGCATTCGCTATTCTATCCCCCACTCTACGAAATCAATGAGTCACGTTTTGTGTAACGATCGAATTTCGTAGAGTAGGGGTTTAGAATAGCGAATGCTCGTTTAGTCTGAATACTCTGAATACTCTGAATGTACCTTCAGATGCAAGCAAGCACATAGCTGGCCGGTCACGAAGAGGTAACGGTGGCCTACGGACTCCTACATAAGTATGCCTACATGTATTAGATATCTATCGAAAGTTTGGAATTGCTTTGGTGACACTAGATACACACTCTTAAGGTGGACCTTTGTAATTAGGTTTACTATTAGTCAAATGGTGGCAATATAAGTAAAAAAACTTGTATAAAATGCCTGCGAGTTTGTACAGTCGCCATCAGATATATCGGAGCAGCCTGGCTGCTCACAAATATCTGAGCGACGTGTATTGTCATGCCGTTAGAGAGCATGTTTGAACACTTCAATAATCGACATGTTATGGCCCAACATTCGACACCCTGCTGTTTGCTGTCAATGTCAACTTTACTGATAAAAGTGATAAATAAATAATAATAAATAAATTTTTTTTGGACATCTTTACACAAATCGACGTAAGCTCAATTAAGGCTTGTGATGTAGGAACCAGGCGACGATATACATAATAGATACATAGATACTTATAGATACTTAAATACATACATGACCAAGGAACAAATATTTGTGATAAATAAATACACAAATAATGCCCTCGCCGGGATTCGAACCCGGAACCTTCAGCTTCGTAGGCAGGGTCACTACGATTGCAAATCGTCGGGGACACTGCAATACCGCGTAACTACCAAAACAGATAGAGTTCAAATATCAAACAATTGACACTCAAATTGATCCTAATTGAATTTGTTAGTAGCGCGGTATTGCACTTTCCTCGACGAAATATCGATATTATGAGGCTATGTCGGGCATTGGCATCTCTACGATTTGGGGTCAGTAATAAGTAATAAGTGAATCTTCAAAAGCTTTTTATAAATGGTTAATTGAAGAAACCCTATGTCCTAATTGAATTAATCGTATGTCCTTTATCTTGTTGAACTTATCGTTCGGTCGTAGATTTACACACTGTATGTGTAATTGTGTATATCTAACAATAACCGTCGAATGGGTGAATTCACAAAACTGTAACATCAGTTACCAATAATTTTTTTATGTTTTTGTATTAATCAATTTAAATTGTATTATCCAACTATGTACCTATAGGACTAGGTCAGGCGCACGAGTGTGTCTACCGAAACTAAACATGGATTCAATTAATAAATTTAAAAAACACGAAAAAGCTTTGGTAACGACTGAAACAGTCTCATGGATTTAGGTACATATTATTATATAATGCCCATCGATATTTCCCCAGATATTATATTGTGTACAGTCAATGTCAAGGGTAAAAATATGTGTATAGTTTTTTACTTATGTGATTCTAAGAAATATCTTGATACTTGACCACGGAAAAAACACACAAAGCTTAAAAAAATCCGGGCAAATTCACACCTTATTCTGTTAAAAGTAAGGTGGTTTTTCCTTCTGTAATTTGAATTGACTAGACATGTTCTTTCCGTGGACCCTTCACATGGTTCTAGAGTGGCCTAGTGTCCCAGTTGGATGACTATTACCTAGAGCTTAAATAATATAAATATCTAACTTACCTATCCATGATAATCCATGAAATGGAAAATATATAAGTACCTATTTAAAACATAAACCTAACTGTAACTAAAAATAATAGTCATTCAAATTAAAATTTGGTATTTACGTCAGCATCCACTAAAACAACTATAATATTATTTATTAAATAATCAATCAAAATTTCTGCCCAATTTTCCACTAAACACTGCCCAACATATTCGTAAATACTCAAAAGACACTTCACCCGCGATTATAACTCAATGAATATCCATACAGAGTTAAAGACTTATGAAAAAAACTTTTTCAGCCAGCAACAATTTCTGGATTTAAAAAGTTAAGTTGAACGTAGAACGCGTGGCGCCGACTCGAGCGCCCCCGTACGAGTAACTATCACGTGGGCAGTGCCCGGGGAAACTAACTTGGGAAAACTGTCGTTTTCTTAAGGGTTAGGTTCAGTTGGCTAAAGGCGCCATAATGCCTTTATGTTGTATGCGTCACTCTCGTACTTACATTTTTAATAATATTAACGTGCTGAATGCTGGAAACAGAGGTGGAATTTTAAGTATCGCGTTCATCGTTTATCGTGCTGTGCGTCACTTCCGCACTTCTATACTTGTTAGAGTTGTTAGAACGTTGCGGCTACGACGACAAACGATACATTTTGGGACCATTATAAGATTCATAAGACTACAGGCCCACAGAGGATGTAAGGTGATAAGTT
The DNA here is from genome assembly GCA_025490895.1 of Thaumatotibia leucotreta. Taxonomy (NCBI): domain Eukaryota; kingdom Metazoa; phylum Arthropoda; class Insecta; order Lepidoptera; family Tortricidae; genus Thaumatotibia; species Thaumatotibia leucotreta. The sequence goes on from JALPQI010031251.1 coordinate 41,478, forward strand.
GATAACTGATAAAATGGTTTGCAAAACTCCGTATCATATGCAACATGAGACATTTTCAGGGTTCCGTACCAAAAAGGTACAAAAGGACCCTTATGGTGTGATCCTGTACGTCTGTCTGTCACATAGTATTTTTTTGAGACTCACTGCACTGAAGCTATCGAGTTTTAATTTGGATTATAAATGAAAAACAATTAAATCGAAAAATTTGATTTTTCATTTTCCGTTACTTGTAAGACTTTAACGCGGAGGACAAGTAAATTACAAATCTAACAAAATACTAATAAGAGCAAAGTGGGTCGAACAACGAAATAGTATAAATCTGGGTATAAACTAGTACCTATTTAGAAATCATTTAATATATTTATGGCATTTCATATAAATAATCCTTTAGGTGGGTCAGGGCAGAGTCGTATTATTAGTGACATAAAACATAATTTACTTATCATACTCGTAAACACAAGATTTCACTGCGAAGGTAGGTACAGTAGAACCTAAATTATCCGAAATGAAATTACCCGAAGCTCTCAATTATTTGAAAACAGTGTTTTATAAACCACTAAATTATTCGATAGCTGGCGCAAATTTTGTAGGAATTTTCATAGCACTCAATACGTAAGAGCTACGCTGCCGGTGATGCGCCGCTCCCTCTATACCATTCTTAAGTTGAAAGTTAAAAAAAGATGAATAAATATGGCTGACTTTCTATAGCATTTGACGTCTTTGACACATATGTAAGGATAGTTGTGTGTAAAATATCATAAAACACGTTCGCAGGTATATTTTTACGATAATACTAATAAATATTAATAATTTTAACAAAAAATGTATGTGAACTTCAGGTTTAAGGTTTTAAGTTGGTGAAAAATCCAAGATTGTGTTCTGAAAGTGCGTGATTATGAAATAACTAGTGCAAGTTTGGATGTTTGTTTAATTTTTTTAAACCGGTTATAACGGTCGTTCTCCAGATTTAATGTCTTAATAAATTAATAAATATATTATTTTTGTTCGATTTCGTCCCGAAAAACCGACCTTTTGATTATCCGATTCGAACTGGTCTCGGTTCTCATAATCGAGGTTCTACTGTACCTTCGATATATTAATTGCTATAAAATCGCTAAGTATCTCCGTTTCCCCTTAATAACTTAAATATTTATAGATAGCAATATATTATTGATACGGTTTACTAGGTACTGTGAAGAAACTTCGGTAAATTGTAGGTATATTTTTGTAATTACTAGGTATCCTCGGTCAATGTGATCGTTACTGCCGAGTCGTGAATTAATAAGAATCTATTATTAACGAGCCATTGATAAGTGTTTTGATACCATAATTATAATAAAAACTATTTAAGTGGTATTTTCGTATAATAACTAATAGTTCATTCATATTTCATGAAGATACCGCAATAGATATAGGTATGTATGTATGTAATATGTATACATAATGTATATGTACTACCTACGCTTCTTTTTTGTCAGGATACATTCCATCTGCACAGTATATTAACTGGCTTACAAAATTGTACGACCGACCGTAAGTAAAAATAATTAGCAAGATTTAGAGTGAGTTGCACCAAGCTGTCTTTCAGCGCAAATTTATTTTAATGGAAAGTTTCACAGTAAAATAATGTACTGTGTAGTAATAGATGAGGTTTATGCAGGCGAGATATGTTTCTTCCTATGATTTCAATCTTACCACTGAGCTTCTAAGTAGCTAGTAGCTATTAACCCTCTTAGTCATAATTGTCATAAACGTCTCCTAACTTAGCAAGCCGATGAGTATTCTTTGTCTCTTTCGGTCTTATCAATATGTCTATAATCCAATTGGATGGACAGTACATAGCGCTTTTCTTAACGCCGTGCATATTTCGGCGCAACGTCTTTGACTAATGTTTATAGAGAATAGCCAATCAAAACTTTGATGGACCAATCACAACTATTTTTGACTGGCGGTTTAAGTTTTTATAGGTTGACATTGAAATTAATTACTGTGATGCATGGAAGAGGGGGGTGACACTTGTCGACTAAAATTCAGAACCGTTTTTGAAAGGTAATTTAGTATGGCGTGCGGTTGCCGTGTTTTATTTTTGTTCGTAGTCGTTAACGTAAAGCAGGCCATCGCGCTCGCTCCAATATGTCAGTGCGAACGCGACAGAATGTATTACGTATCGAGTGAAACCTAAAGTATCCTTTTCTTCCCAACTCATGGTACGGCTACAGTATAACAGCAACGCATCATGTGAGGAATTCTAGCCGCGCGTATTGGCAATATCGCTGATATTGGGAACAGTTTGAGACGCATCGTCGGGACATTTTCAGATTTAGGTTATCGTCTTTTCGGTGGACATACCTAAGAAAATCCTGTACTAATTTTGGGATAAAACAATTGACGATACAACTAGGTTCGCCGGTCTACAGCCCTATGCAATAAAAACGTGTAACAAAGATTTTTTCACACCACCTATTCGAATTCGGGTCTTTTCTTCCGTGCTAGGAGGGATCAAAGTGGCACTTTTCTGTTCAAGGACTTTCTATTGCCAGCCTAAAAAATTACAATGAAATATGAAAATAAACAGTACGTTCATAATTGATAAAAATTTCTTCAGAATCGATTACTTACATAAATATTAAATATGTGATATAATTATCTTTTATTTTTCTCATAGGTGGTGTGAAAAGCAGTATGTGTCACACGCATTGATTTAGAATATATAAGTGGATCCCCAAACAGCTCAAAAAAATGGCCCCAAAAAATGGGCTGCAGAAGTAAATATTGCGGTCCTTTTGCTCCGCTATTCAGTTCTGACAGTTGACATTTGGTCACCTTACGATATAGCAACATTAATATCATTATTCCTTAAACATAAATAAAAAGTTTCTACTATTTTGCGCAAATTTGACACTTATTGCTCACTTCACAATTTTTTTTATTCTTTGAGTTTTTTTATTATAGTTTATTGTAAGTGAGCGTTATTAGCTTCAACTGGGGTGCGCCAAAGTATTTATAAAATTGCAACTTAGATTATTGGAACTCCGAAAATGTTTCTTATACAATTTAACATCATAATGATCGGTATTTAGAAGTAATCTTTGTTCATAAATATCATCACTTAGAATTATTTATGTTCATAATGTCGTTTTTCATATATATTTTTAGTACCTACTAACTTTTATGTTTATATAATTTTTCATTATACTTATTTTATGCTATATACTCTAATGTTATATTTATTTTTATCTGTACTGGTTTTTTTGTATGAATTATTTTTGTTTAATTAAATATAAATCGTTCTATTACTGTAAACAGGCAGAGTACTGTACTAAACGGGTTCCCTCTATCTGGCATAACTTTCTTTGTCCGAAACGCTTACTTAGGTCATAACAGACTTGGCATAATCTATTTTGGCATAATCTTAATTTTTAGTTTAGTGTTATAAGACAGAAATTAGTTTTGCTTATTTTTTTTTGGGCATATTTGTTGCAAGGGTGAAAATTTCTGCAGTGAGCGAGCGAAGCGAGCGAACAAAACCTTCCGGGGCAGATCCGACTCGGATAGGTTAGGTTAGACCGTTAGAAGACTAAGGCGGGAGCGTTGCTCCCGCCTTAGTCTTCGAGGTTATTTTTTTTTAGCAACCTCGAAAGTACTCAGCTCAGTAACACAGTAAGTAACGTACAGAATATTACTACTACCTCGATTATATTGAGAGGTTGTAATTATTCCTTCTCTGTTATGCTAAAACAAACTATGCCGATACTTTTTATGCACATCCAGATTATGCCCCATCATAAATAGGAGCATCGAAATTATGCTCGAATAATATTCGAACAACTCGAAATCTGCCACAACGAAATATGCTTAAGTTGAGTATGCCACAACCGTTTCTACACAAAGCCCATTATGACTAAGTACGTAGTTTATGTCATATAGAAATTATTCATAAAAGAATTATGCCACAACAGTGTGAACCTAATGGGAAAATGTTTATAAATAAACAATTTATTTCAAATAACTTTATGGGTATTGATTAATCTACTTGACGACTTTAGGAGGATAAAATTTCGAAATAAAAATCGTTATGAACATTGTAGGTAGAAGTATAATTTTTAGTAAGAAAAAAGTATGAGATTAAATTTTCGGAGTAATGATGATTATGAGTAAAAAACGGTATTAGTAAAAAAATTCGAAGAAAAAATTGTATAAGTGCCAATATGGACCCCTTCAGCTGAAACATGACAGAAATGACTTTTAGTTCCACTTTTCTTGGTTTTTTTGTTTGGCTTTGTGCGTCCATTTATTATTTAATGTCATTGGTCACACGGTATCAAAATTAGTTCGTCGTGGGCGTTAACGCTTGAATCTTTCATTACGCTCAGGATTCCACTTTAGAATCCGTCGCTCCATTCAGGATTCAATATATGCCCAGGCCGGAAATAGGTTTACCATTTAGATCCCTTGTGATACAATCTACTAATACAAGCTGGACAACCGAGTGGACAACTTTTGTTTTTCCGACGGACAATGACCCCCTCATAACACTCGTGTTTTGTAAAGGCTGTGACGCCTGTGACTTTCAATAAATGGCTAGTATTCAACCTCCAGTAGGTACAGTCGCCATCAGATATATCGGAACAGTCAGGGTGCTCACAAAAATCTGAGCAATCCTCTATTATCATGGTGTTAGGGCGCTTGTTCTGATATTTTTGAACATCCCGGCCGTTCCTATATTGATGGCGACTGTACTTACGTCACACACCCATGACATAACCACATGTGAGGAACATTCAACCCACCGCTTAAAGCTCCGTATCAGAATGATTAAGATAACGCTATTATCAATTTATCATTCACATTTAATGTGACTGGTATAAGTGTATCCAGGGATTCATTTGTATTTTAACAGAAATTCTTTACGGAGGAGTAATCATGCCTCATCTGATACTGCAAACAGTGCCAAATATCTATGGATACCATTCTTCGGTAGAATACAAAAAAAATGTAAACAAATATGGCTGACTTTCCATAGCATTTGACGGCTTTGACACATATCGTGAAACACGTTCGCAGATATATTTTTACGTTAATACTAATAAATTTTTACTAAAAATGTATGTGAACTCAAGGTTTAAGGTTTTAAGTTGGTAATAAAACCAAGATTTTTTTTTTATGCTATAGGTGGCAAACGAACAGACGAATCGCCTGATGGAAAGCGTTGTGTTCTAAAAGTGCGTCATTATGAAATAATACAAGTTTATTGGTTTGTTTACTATTTTTTCGATTCAACTGACAAATGGTATAGTGGTGAGATAATTAAATTTATGTTATGTATAGCGATGGAGAAATCAAACGAAGTGACATAGATAATCCTATAAATGTTTCGTAATACCTCATTCCAAACACAATATAAAGTGTTAGACGAAGGTAGGTAGACTCTGCGGCTCTATCGCAAACTCCGCAAATTTCGGACAAATCCCCGAAATTTACGAATTTCGGTGTTCGCGACGCTCACATCTCATGTGACTTCTCTTTCCGAACAGACTCTACATCCCCACACAAGTGTGAGACAATCCACTAAAATACTCTGGACGTAGTAACACTAATAACACATCTGCTTACCATTATCCTATCAGTATGTAAAGCACAATAAAATGAAACTATTTCAATCTCGATTAAATCTAGCACTAGCCCTGTCATCCAGAACTTTCCCAAGTCCATATAAACCCTGACCAGGCCGCGGCTGGTTTTGGAGCATGCATTACCATAATTGCATTCACACTGCAAATTGATCATGACAGCGTGGCGTAAGCGCGACTAAGCGGCTACCTAATTCGCAAAACTTTATTAGGAGCGCGGAAAGGCTTGTACTTTAACTGCAAGCAAATGAAATCAATATTATGTATTCACAATAGTCTTATTCATTTTTACAATGTGTTGATGTAGTAAGTTTTGCTATTTTGGAACTTAATTAATAAATAACCTTGTTCTAAATCGAATACGGACAATAAACTAAATCAGGCATTCATTAGGTGATTAGTGTATAATTAATATACCTATAATAGAGACTTATCTAAGTTACGTTTAGGCGGAGGTCGTCATATTCTTAGTAAGTCCCTTTCGAGATAGGTCATGTTCGGTAGATGCCACTTTCTGAGGATGTCGTGTTCTGACAAGACCGCTTTCGGAGAGCGACACGTTCTAATTACGTCACATTCTTATATCGCCACTTTATGACTTCGTCGCTTTCTGAGTTTGTCGCATTCGGAGTACGTCACTTTCGCATTTTACGGCGCTCCTGTGCGTTTCCGCAAATTGCCTCCTAAGAAACTAATGATCCTGATCAGGAATGGGATCGATTGGCATAAAAAAAAGAATGCAAAAAAAATCAATCTAATTCTATGAAAAAAAATATTTTGACTGTGGTGCTGGTGACCTTTCTAGTACAGTTTGTAGGTTGGTAAAAAACAGGAAAATGGACTGTCAAAAACTTGATACTTGATAAGTAGGTACCTATGTGAACTGTTTAATAAATAATAATAAATATAAATATCTTGGGACATCTTACACTAATCGACCTAGTCCCACATTAAGCTCAATTAAGGCTTGTGATGTGGGTACCAAGCGACGATATATATGTATAATAGATAGATACATATAGATACTTAAATACATAGACAGCCATGACCAAGGAACAAACATTTGTGATAAATAAATACACAAAGAATGCCCTCGCCGGGATTCGAACCCGGAACCTCCAGCTTCGTAGGCAGGGTCACTACCAACTAGGCTACGGAGGCTGACAAGCTAAACGTCAAATGTATGAAAATGTCACTTCTGTACTTTAGTACTATTACTTATTCTGTGATAATACATAGTTATTTATTATACATGCGGGTGGCGCAGGACCGGTCATTGTGGCAACCTTTGGGGGAGGCCTATGTTCAGCAGTGGACGTCTTTCGACTGATATGATGATGATGATAATGATATTGTACATACAAGTGTTAACTTGTCAGAATAATTTATGAATACTAATGGGTCTCTAAAAATATAATGATGCAATTGTACCCTTATAATTTTGTAACATATAATTTTAAGTTATTACATTATATTATAGTTCAGGGTGGATTCATGTAGACGTTTATCAATACACCCTCAATAGTGTAAGAAAGTCAAGCATTTTTAATATTGTTTAATTTCATTCAACCAGTTGTGGGTATATTCGATTGGTGATTTGCTAATATACCCACAACCTATAGAACTTAAGATTGTAAATTATATATAAGCCGAGAAATACGTGATTCGGAATCATTCTTGAGCAATTGTTCGTGGAATAAAGTTCAGTGCAGTTACAGTTTATAACAGTTTTATTGGTTTCACCCTTCGGCTACTATCCTAACTAACGGGAGTCTTCAGTTCAGCAAGTGGGATATAAAACTCGCCCATCAAAAAGGTAAAATGTTGTTTTTTTTCTTTCTCTTTGTTTTAACCGTTGGATTTCAAATTTAAATTTACATTACATAGATGTGAAGTTAATAATCGTGTAATTATTTTTTAATTTGTGGTGAAAAGCATGATGCAACAACTTCGAAGTTTGTTTTTTTTCCTATTATTATGCTGCTATGCGTGATAATATGTAACATGAACTAGTTATCTATGCAAATTTAGTGATATAGCTTCGAGTTTAGTGATAGAAAAGCCTAAATTGAAACGAGGTGTCCATTGTGTCCAATATATGTAGCAAACGGATATCGTATGATTATTACTATTGTAACTATTTTCCCTGGTTGTTTAACCATTCATGTTGATAATTTTATAATCATTTCCTTTCTTCTTTTTCATTTCCTTTTGTTACCTCGTAGGTTTTGCCATGAGAACATAACATGTCCATAAATTTAACGGTTTCAGCCATGGACGAGATACCCTCTGAGCGACGACTGGCAACGCCAGATGGCAGCAGAGACGGGCTGCAGAGGCAAAGCCGACGGCGCAGCAGACTACAAGATGACCGGCGCAGCCGCAGTTCCAGGCGGTCACGCAGCAAGCGACGGCATCACTCTGGTCGGCTCTGTAGTCATCGGAGCAGACAACCGAGGTCACCGTACGGACGAACAGGACAACGACTCTCCCGCAGTCGTTCAAGAGGTACGAGACGTTCATCTAGTCATCGTAGAAGCAGTCGGAGGTCAATTAGTGATCACAGATATTATGCGAGGGTGCGTGGTAGTCGCAGTGGGGGTCGAAGGTCTCGTAGCATGGAGAGGAGAGCGGACGTATCTCGACACCACTATAGATCTCGTAGTCCACATGTGGGAGTTAAGCATTGTGAAATGAGGGGCAATAATTCACATACGTGCATGTCAAGAGTTAGATCCGTAACTGAGCGCTCATTAGCTAATAATAATGATAACTCAAATAGAAGTACAAATGTAGAATTATTGCCACCTCTAGTGCAGGAGGTTCAGAGCAATGAGATTATAAACAGCGGCAATAGTCTCCCGGGTAGTGTAAATGTCAGCAACTCTGAACAGCACAGAGAGCCCCAGGATGTAGCAGATGTCTTCAAAGAATTTATTAAAATCATGAAAGCAGAGAATGCAAACGCAAAGCCATCTGTAAGATATCCTGTGGCTACCAGTGCGGTTCCAGAGTTTGATCCAAGCAAAAGTAGTCAAACCATTGACATGTGGCTGCCGAAAGTTAATGAGTGTGCCGCTATTTATAATTGGTCTGAACCAGAAGTATTACATTACGCGTTACCTAAGTTAAGTGGTGTAGCACAACGTTGGTATCAATCACTTCCCAGTATGAAATACTCGTGGGAGGAATGGCAGGTTAAATTAAAAACTGCTTTTCCAAGCATCGAAAACTATGGTATTTTATTAACTGAAATGCTTAACTTGAGAGCGAAATTTGGTGATTCTCTTGAAAATTATTTTTATGATAAAATGATTTTACTACATAGATGTAGATTGTCTGGGAAGGATGCAGTTGATTGTATTCTACTCGGTATTGATGACAGGTCAGTGCGAACAGGAGCAGAAGCAGCGCAATTTGCTGACCCAGATAAATTATTAGTTTATTCGCGGAGTGTTAAATCAATTAAAAGAGTTGAAAGACCTTTTCATAAGCCCTCTTCTGCTTCTGATTCAGCACAGAAATTGAAGCCATTTACTAAAACTAACAGGGATAATAATAGAGTTCTAAAATGTTATAATTGTGGTGAGGAAGGTCATCCAAGTTTCAAATGTAAGCAACCGCAAAGAAAATGTGAAACATGTTTAAAACTGGGACACTTAACTGAATATTGTTTTAATAAAAGTTCAAGTAACAAACAAATAGGACCTGAGGAGAAATCAGTTAAATTAATTGACAGTGTTGATAAAAATGACAGCAAATATTATAAATTTGCTGTCATTAACGATAAGAAGTTCCCATGTTTTATTGACTTTGGTAGTCAATGTACTATGATGCGCGTATCAGATGCAAATAACTTTTTAACTATGGACCTGGATGACGTTCCTCTCCTCAGAGGTTTTGGTAATGGAACCGTGAAACCTGTAGGTAAATGTACAATAAATATAACTATTGATGGGGTTAGTGCCACAGTTCCTCTTTTAATAGTACCAGATGAATCTTTATCAGTACCTATACTGGTAGGCCAAACATTCACAGAACAGAGCCACATTACTATCGTTAAGACCAGCGAAGCGTTGTTTCTCAGCTCTAGTAATCTAAAAACGGATAAAATATTGATTTATGCTAAAGAAGATACCAAAATTAAGGGAGTTAGTAAAATAGAGGTTTATACTGTGCCAAAATACTCCGGTGACATTATGATTGAGCATCAATTAAGACAGGAACCGCGTAAGGAATATGAAATATTTCGAGATGAGTGTCGATTCGAAAATGGGCTTGGTCATTTAAACATTAGGGGATTTCCGTGTAGACAGTTTGTAGTGCCGAAGGACACGTTATTAGTGCGTTCTAATCCTGTTAATGTATTACAAGTCAATTTATTGGAAACGTGCAGTAATAACTTAGAGAAAGTGGAAATTCAACCAGAAGACTTGTTAGTTGATACTGACTTTGATTCTAATAGTTTGATGAAGCTAACCAATTTACTAACTGACTTTAGGGAATGTTTTGCCTTCAGCACAAGTGAAATTGGATGTACTAATGTTTCTGAAATGGAAATACGCCTAAACGATTCAACTCCTGTAGTCTATCGACCCTACAGACTGTCTCACACGGAAAGGGAAATAGTTAGGCAAATTGTTGCCGATTTAGAGGAGTGTGGTATAATCAGGGAGTCATGTTCAGAATATGCCTCGCCAATAGTTTTAGTTAAGAAAAAGTCTGGCGAGACACGTATGTGTGTTGATTTTAGAAAGCTTAATAAAAATACAGTTAAGGAACACTACCCAATGCCCCGAATTGAAGATCAAATTGATAATTTAGCTGGATTTCAATATTATACAACACTCGACTTGGCATCTGGTTATTACCAGATCCCAATGTCTGAGAATTCCAAACGACTGACTGCTTTTGTGACCCCAGACGGTCACTATGAGTTCAATCGCATGCCGTTTGGGCTCGCAAATGCACCGTCAACGTTCCAACGCACAATAAATAAGATATTAGGACACTCCCGGTTTAAAAACGCGTTTGCTTATATGGACGATATTGTGATCCCATCTACAGACATCGAATCCGGGCTAGAAGATTTGCGCCATATTTTGTGTTTATTTAAAGAAGCTCGCTTGACTTTGAAATTATCAAAGTGTCACTTCTTCCGGAAACATATTGAATATCTCGGTTTCGATATTAGTGCAGCGGGAGTCAAGCCTGGTAGTAGAAAGATTGATGCAGTTAAGAATTTCCCAAGACCACAAGATCAGCATAATGTCAGGCAATTTATAGGCCTCGCGAGTTTTTTCAGGCGGTTTGTACAAGGTTTCTCAATTATCGCTAGACCACTCACGCAATTATTAAGAAAAGATTCGAAATGGCATTGGGGTGATAATGAGGAAAATGCCTTTAACACTTTGCGCAAAGTATTAGTTGAGAGACCCGTTTTGGCATTTTATAACCCTACTTTCGAGACTCAAGTCCACACGGACGCGAGTAAAAGTGGGTTGGGCGGTATTTTGTTGCAGAGGGAAAACTCTAGTTCACCTTTTAAAGCAGTGGCATATTATAGTTGCCAAACATCTCCCGAGGAGCAACACTTTACGTCTTATGATCTGGAAACGTTAGCCGTTGTTTGTTCCTTGCAGCGTTTCCGTGTCTACTTGCTTGGGTTGCATTTCAAAATCGTTACTGATTGCAACTCGCTGAGAGCGACTCTGGAGAAAAGAGATATGATACCCAGAGTTGCTCGTTGGTGGAACATCATGCAGGAGTACGATTTTGATATGGAATACAGGCCTGGCGTTAGGATGCAGCATGTAGATGCGTTAAGTCGTAACCCGATTGAACCGGCCGCGACGGTAGTAGAATATGACGTTAGAGTATGTGAGGTCAGGGACGCGACTGTAGATTGGATCACAACAGTTCAACAAAACGATTCGGAAATTAAACGTACCATGGAAATCCTGAATGACTCAACATTAAATAATGTCCCTGATATTAAAACGAATTATATTGTCAAACGAGGTTTACTCTACCGGAAAACAGAAAGCGGTGAACGGTGGGTTGTTCCGAAAGGGGTTAGGTGGCAGATTTTAAAGTCTAACCATGACGATATAGGGCATTTTAGTTATGACAAAACGATACATAAGATCAAAAGCTTGTATTGGTGGCCCAAGATGAATCGATTTGTAAGTGTTATATTTTAATAAAACCACACAAATTAATTAATTGAGGGTTTATTATAAAGAGATACATGCTTATTATTTTAGCATAGTTTTTGATCTGTCAAAACAAATGACAATCGGCGTCGGCCGCATTTCCGGAGAACGTTCCATTCCTCACACTCTCCCCGGCTTGTTTTAAAAGTTAAGCTTACAAATAATTTTTAAAATTAGTTACTTACTTAAACACACTAACATAACTCTTCTAAATCTTCAGAACAATTTAACATTTGATTAACGTGACGTTTCCACTTGAACCCTTCTACATCAATGACATAGGTAGTTCCAGGAATTGACTCTTCTATGATCAAACCTTGAACCCATGGCCTGCTGTCCTTTCTATAGTCCTTTACCATTACTTTTTGACCTATTTCGAACTTAACATCCCTATGGCCTTGTTCTCTTTTATCCACTCTCTCCTGCACCACTTCCGACAGAGGTGGGGGGCGCAGTAGACTGAACCTATTTCTCAATTCCCTACTTAACATGAGGCGAGCAGGTGAAACCCCGGTAGTACGTTGTGGCGTACTTCTGTAGTCAAACATGAAAAGATTAACAGCTGATCTTAAATTTAGCCCACTCTCTTTAATTTTTGTTATAGCAGACTTGAAGGTTTCCACAAACCTTTCCGCTGCACCATTGGTGGCGGGATGATATGGCGGTGAAAATGTATGTTTAATAAAGTTCACACTACAAAAATCCTTGAATTCTTGACTGGTAAAGGTACGGCCATTGTCTGTGACTAAATGTACCGGATATCCATATCTAGTAAATATACTTTCAAAAACCTCTATAGTGCGAGTACTGGTAATATTTACCATTTCATGTATTTCAGGCCATTTCGAGTAGCTATCTACTACTACAAGAAACATTTTATTGTAAAATGGACCAAGAAAATCAGCATGAATCCTATGCCATACTGATGGAGGAACAGGCCATGGCTTTTGGGTTTTTGAGGGTGTTTTACTATTTTGCAAACAAATCATACATTTTTTTGTAACATTTTCTATGTCTGAGTCCAGGTTAGGCCACCAAAAATAAGAGCGTGCAATTTCTTTCATTCTAACAATTCCAAAATGACTTTTATGTAACTCAAGCAAAACTAGTTCCCGAGTGGTGTAAGGTATTAGTAGGCGATATCCCCAAAATATACAACCCCTGTCCATAGTTAATTCATTCCTTCTATTATAAAATGGCAGTACTTCTTTATCTAATTGTTCTTTTTCTGGCCATCCATCTGTCATATATCTGATCAATTTTGAAAAAAGCAAATCCCGTTTTGATTCAATTTGTATTGTCTTCCAGTTTAAAGATTTCATATTGGAATTGTTAGTATAACAACTTAATATACTGCAAGTTGAATTTACAAATACAGGGCAAACCACTTCTTCGTTATTTACATTATTTGATTCAGTTACAGTTCTTGAAAGATAATCAGCCGGATTAACATTTGTCTTAATGTGACGTATTTTATAATTAAATGCTGAAAGGAAAATTGCATAGTGCTGCAATCGTTGGGCTGCCATTTTTGGAATACTTTTTGTTGGTCCAAAAATCCGCGTCAAGGCTGCATTGTCTGTTTCCAACTCAAAGAACCGGCCATATACATAGTTGTAAAATTTTGTAATTCCAAAAATCACAGCCATGGCTTCCTTGTCGATGGTACTGTATTTTTGTTCCACATCATTCAATTTCTTACTAGTAAATGCAATTGGTTTAACAACACCTTTTTTGTCTCTATTTGACAAGACAACTGCAAGACCGGTATCCGAAGCATCACAAGTTAAAATCAGAGGCAGTTGAGGATCATAGTGTCTGAGATTACTGGCTGAACTCAATTTATGTTTTATTTTTTTGAAAGCATCATCACATTCTGCTGTCCAAACAAATTTATTTTTTTAGTGCATTCGTATAAAGGTGTTAATGTTGTTGCCATATTTTCTAGAAATCTGGAATAATAATTAACTTTACCCAAGAATGATTTCAGCATAGTCAGATTTGTTGGCGCTTTTGCATTTAATAGTGGTTCAATATTGGACTGAATGACACTGACACCATCCTTGTTTACACGGTACCCGAAAACATCTAGGCTAGTAGTAAAAAATTTACACTTTTGTGGTTTTAACTTGAATTCAGTCTTTTGTAATCGCTTCAGGACTTTACATACCGTTTCAAAGGTTTGTTGTAATGTGGCACCCTTAATATAAATATTGTCTATGAACACAATAGTATTGGGTATATCTGCTAATTTTTTAGTCATTAAACGTTGAAAGGCCCCAGGTCCTGAACTTACTCCATATGGTAAGTAATTATACACATATGTACCTGACTCAGTCACAATAGTCGTACAATCTTTACTATCCTCACTAAGGGGAGCCTGTAGATAGGCTTCCTTCAAGTCCAGTTCACAGTAATACTCAGCATTCTTAAGGGAGTGCAAAATGTCATCAACATGAGGTAATGGAAAGTGATCAATTTCCATGTAAGGATTCACTGTTAGTTTATAATCACCACACAGCCGAACTGAGCCATCTGGTTTCATTATAGGCACAACTGGAGTACCCCATTCACTTTGTTCCACAGCAGAGATCCTGCCATTTTCTAACAATCTAGTAATTTCATTATTTACCTTTTCACGAAGTGCATAGGGTACCCGTCGGACCGGTAGACACTTGGGTCGAGTATCAGGCTTCAATTTTAAATTGATCACTTCACCTTTGAAATTTCCCCATCCTGGCTGGAATATTTCTGCAAACTGGTTTTTTACTAATTCTTCTGCATCTGAAACATTTTGAATCATAAAAATCTCTCTATCTACTTTGTTTTCACATTGCGGAGGCCACATTCCTAATGCATAAAGCCAGTCCCTACCGATTACTCTAGGGTGGTCATTTCTCACAATGTACACTTGTAACGACTTAGTGATATTGTTACATGTTACAGGTACATTGCTAACAATTCCCAATGGTTTTGAAACAGATTGGTCAAAATTTTTAAACAAAACTTTACATTCTTGCATTTCATAATTACATAGATATTGATTTTTATCTGAGATTGTCGTCACTGTCACATCAGACCCGGTGTCCATTTGAAATGGGAGATTATACTTATTTACATTCATATTTAAGAAATGGGGTGGTACCCTACTTACAGTATTCACAGAATAAGTTTGAAATCCTTCATATAGATTTTTTATTGAATTCTCTACCTCCTCACAGTCCTCCTTGTCAACGGATGTGTTTGTTTCTAATGTGTTAACCTGTTGTACTTTTCTGGGGCACATCCTGAATGTATGACCTTGGGATCCACATTCTGAACAGAACTTTTTTCTTAAGGTACACTCTGCTTTAATGTGATTTCTTTTGCCGCAACAAAAACACTCCACACCTGACAGTTTACTGTTGTTGTTGTTGTTAAACTTCTTTGGTTTGTAAGTTTGTTTTGATTTTCTTTCATTATAGAATATCTCAGTTACTTCCCTAGAATCCTTTGTATGCAGAAGGGCCGCCTCAACAGTTCTAGCCAGCTCGATGCACTTCTCCAATGTAATTTCAGTGGGGCTCTTCAGAAGTTCAAATTTTATTAACTTTGATGACACACCTTCCATAAACTTTTCTTTTATCTGGTCATCTGTGTCTTTAAATCTGCATTTACCAGCCAGTTTCCTTAACTCAAGTGCATAATCCTGAATATTTTCATTGGGTAACTGATTCCGTTTTCTGAATTCTGCTCTTTCCAGTGCTGTGGATAGAGTTTTAGCATATTTGTCATGAAGCTTAACAATCAATTCTTCATAGGTGCAAGTCTTTGGTTGTTTTGGTGAACACATATAAGTAAGTGTTTCAAACACTTTGGCTGATAATTTGGTAATTAATAAAGGCACTTTCTTTTCTTCCGTAATATCATTAACTAAGATAAAACATTCGAATTGTTGTTCGAAGACCTCCCACTTTTCACCGTCAAATGGTTTTAAATCTCCTAACGCTGCCATTCTTATGGTGGTAGTTTTTTGTTGTTTAACTTGTTTACCTTTGAAATAGTCACTTAGCCGTTTACGTAATTGGTCCACGGTATCTGATTCCGAAAATTGCAATTTTTTTTCTTTAAATATTTGAATAAGCTCCGCTTTATTACACTTGTAGATACAACTCAGATTTTTTCCGCTTTTCACTTGGTCTATATTTTGTTGTCTCTTCTTCGTATCTTCATCATCTTCATCATCCGCGTCTTTATATTCTATGTCCGACATCAATTTAGTGGTAACCTCAACACCCGACGGCCATTTTGTCCATCAGTTTGCTAGTTGCCGCCGATGCCGGTTTAGTCCATATATCCAGGTTATGACGAACACTTATTTTCACTATTTGTTATTTTGCAAACTAGGTACGTATCACTCGTCGCCAATTGTTATATTTTAATAAAACCACACAAATTAATTAATTGAGGGTTTATTATAAAGAGATACATGCTTATTATTTTAGCATAGTTTTTGATCTGTCAAAACAAATGACAATCGGCGTCGGCCGCATTTCCGGAGAACGTTCCATTCCTCACAGTAAGAAAATATGTACAAAGTTGCTTAGAATGTGCGTACTCGAAAGCTCAAGAGGGTAAGAAAGCAGGAGAATTACATACGATTCCTAAAGTTGAATCTCCTTTCCATACCTTACATTTTGATCATTTGGGACCATTTATTAAAAGTAAAAGGAAAAACGTGTACTTGTTTGTGATTATA
>JALPQI010031252.1:0-47310 GCA_025490895.1 Thaumatotibia leucotreta
ATGGAAACCGTTGATTTATGTTTTACTCAATTTCCCAAAAAAGTTCAAACTGGAAATAAGCTTTTTGAAATGATACTCCTCATGCCTTTTTGAAATGATACTTCTAGTACCAACAAAGATAACTATACCCCATTGGTCAGTAGAATCCAAAAAAAGTGTAATCAAAATATCTGTCTTTCCATAGCATTGGACGTCTTTGACACATATAGTGAAATACGTTCGTAGATATATTTTTACGTCAATACTAATAAATATCAATAATTTAAACTAAAACTGTATGTGAACTCAAGGTATAGGGTTTTAAGTTGGTAATAAAACCAAGATTGTGTTCTAAAAGTGATTATGGAATTATGCAAGTGTTTTCGTTTGTTGAGTTTTTTTTGGAGTCTACTGATAAATGGTCTAGATATTATTTATTACGTTGCAGTATATGTCACATTTTGATCCGAGAGGGAAGGTGTTTAAAAGTTTAAGACAATAATATCGTAAGGCACCAGCCTTCAAAAATGAAATTTTATTTCGTCATCGCGGTCATCCCGGTTTTATGGGCCCCGTAAATGTGGAAAGTTTAGGCTGTTCCCTCTCAGAAGTTGCGTAATAATGGCGTAATTGAACACATCATACTGACTCCCCGTGGTTCTTTAAATGTTTCTCTTGGACATTATCCACATTCCATTACCTTACGTACTGATTAGGGTGTACTGCTAAATACTGCAACTACTTTATGGCTGATGATACACTTGGTATACCAATATTTACTAAAATTATCATTTGCTAAATTTCATGTTCAGGTTAAGTTGGAATATGAAAATAAGCGAAAGATACGTCTGCGTAATATTGCTTTGCCTTGTGTTGATTCTGTCAAATAAAACTATGGGAATAATCGTGTGGGAGGTGTATGGACGTTAATTTCCCGTACGAATTTTCAGATTTTGTATTGCTCTAAGTAAACCCGTCATTTTCAATAATTAACCAACATTTATTGAAAAATTAGCAGTGTACCTATAGGTACAGCAGTAATAGTATATTTAAAAACAAAGTATTTTAAGTAATATTGACGTTAATTTCCCGTCTGTATATTCAGATTTTTTTATTGCTCCAAGTCAAATCGTATGTTGTACTCCTTGGATGCCATGCCATTGCTGACCGGTAATTTATGTCGGTATAAATGTCGGTTAGTTATTCAAAATGACGATCACTTTGCAATTCTATCTTCAATATTTAATTAAATGACTCTTTGACCACGCGTCAGGTTTATAAATGAACTGAACTGACCCGTTAACTTCATCCATCTTGGTCTCAGCAGGCCTGCATTTGTCAACAATCTGCCCGGTGCTAATATCACAATCAAAATGTCTTATGAACCTTCCGAATCCGTATATTATACAACGTTGTTCCTCGCTGGCGGACTATTTGTCCACTGTATGCAACGCCTACGAATGACTGTGACCATCCATCACGTATTCGACCCCCGAACCTTACGGAACATTCTTAATACAACAAGTCCATTGCGCTTTATGTCGCGCCGTCGTTTATTTTGTCTTCGATTCACGCATCAATGGATATGCGATGGAAGTGTTATATTGTACTTGGCCTCGGTATTTTGGTAATTGTAAGTTTAGTATGTTCTTTCACGGCGGTGCTCTGTTGACAGTATCGGGTTGTTTTGATGTATGGCTGAAGGTTACCTCTAATCTAAAAGTCGCTTAAGGTAGAACACATAAACAACTTGCTTCTTGCTTGCACATGCACATTGATACATTTTTATAGATAGGAATCTTGTTATAAATATAGTTCAACGGTAAACTCACGTATATTTAGTCACTTCGCGAGACATATTTCGGAGAGCCTAGGTCTCCATTATCCACGCCAAGCGACTCGCAAGCGCGGCGCGTACTCGCTGGGCCCGTTGAGATAAAACCGGTTGAGGGCAGTCTTGCGATTCTTGCGCCGGTACTGGGTGCTTAGACAAGTTGCCTGTCGCTAACGCTTCATCGTCAATCGTAAGCGAAAGGCAGCTACTTTGTCGCACTAATATGAAAGAGTGACAGAGAGGGAAAACTACGATACGCTGCTAAGCGCTAGCGATTGGCAAGTTGGCTAAGCATCAAAGTCTGTTTCACCGAATACGACAGACGATAAGCACACCGAACTCACCGTGTCCACAAAACTGTCACTCTTACCGCTGTCATTAGCGTAGTGACTAAATAAATGTGAGTTTAACCATTTTATTATACGAGGGCTGTTCCGAAACTTTTTAGTTGCTCCGGTTCTATTCATGCGATTTCAATGAAACTTACACCATTTTGAGAGATATTTAACTTACAAGCCGCCTGACTCGACTGATCTCACCCCTTTGGACAGACCAGTACTGTCAAACATTACATTAGTCGTACAGATATAAAGAAGAGAATCGCTTCCTTGGATATCAATAAGGGAGCGGGTCCAGATGGGATACCGGTGTCATTACTTAGAAACTGTGGAGAGGAACTTAGTGTCCCCCTCCACTTGATTTTTAACAAATCTCTTCGCACGGGTGTTTTCCCTTCTTCTTGGAAAATTGCACACGTGGTTCCGATATACAAATCTGGCGACAAATCGTCCTGTGAAAATTACAGACCTATAAGTATACTGTCTTGTATTGCCAAGCTTTTTGAATCTATAGTACATACTTTCTTGCATAGTCACGTCAAACCATTTTTGTCCGATAAACAACACGGTTTCGTTAGTAACAGGTCCACTATCTCCAATCTTCTTGAATACAAACATTTCTTATGTAACGTCTTCTCTTCGAGGGGTCAAGTTGACGCGGTATACACTGACTTCTCAAAGGCGTTCGATAAGGTGGACCATTACATTCTCTGTAACAAAATCGAGGCATATTATGGCATCCACGGCAGTCTTCTTCGATGGGTCCACTCTTACCTTCAAAATAGGAGTCAGCTTGTGGCGGTCAAGGGTTTCTCTTCTCCTGAACTTCCCATTACTTCGGGTGTCCCTCAGGGATCCCATCTTGGCCCGTTGTTATTTGTGCTCTTTATAAACGATCTTGTGGATCACCTGTCTTGTCCCAGCTTGCTCTATGCTGACGATCTCAAAATCTTCAACTCCATCAACTCATCTAGTGATTGTTTACTGTTGCAGAATGATCTTATACAAGTATCTGAATGGTGCCTTCGCAATCATATGTATCTAAATATCGATAAATGCCACGTTATTTCATTTTCAAATAAGAAGAGTAAACTCCTCTATAACTATGAACTATCCGGTCAGAGTCTTGATAGAAAAGCTGTCGTGAAGGATCTTGGCATTTTATTTGACGATCAGCTCAGCTTTAGGCCACACTACGATTACATCGTGAGTAGGGGCAGGCAGTTGTTGGGATTCATCTTCAGGAATACTAAAACCTTTAAAAACCCTAATAGTTTTATCACGTTGTTCCTTAGCCTGGTGAGAAGTGTTCTTGAGTATGGATCCCCGGTTTGGTCGCCACATTATTCCGTACACATCTCGGCCATAGAGGCAGTGCAGAAGCTATTCTTAAGGGTTCTTGCATTTAAATTTAATCTTGGTCGTGCATATAAGTCGTTTACTAATCGGTTAATTAAATTTAATATCACTATCTTGGAAGCTAGGCGAAAAATGTATGACTTTTTATACCTATACAAAATTATACACTCTAGATTGGATTCTGCAGCCCTTTTATCTGCCATAACTTTCAACACTCCTAGGTTTAGGGGCCGTGCCTCAAGGCTTTTCGCACTTAGAGTTTATAGAAATAATACTTCCTTCTTTAATCCTATTACTAGAATGTGCCGCCAGTACAATGACCTTATAGCCTATAGTAATAATAGTAATAATAAAAATAAAAATAACAACGCTTGTTTAGACCTGTTTAATCCGCACTTTGCCAAGTTTAAGAGATGCTTGGCGACATCCTCTTTCCCCCTTGAAACTTGTCGAATGGAATATTACCTGTAATTTTGATTTCTCGTAGCTTAACGTTAGTCTCATTCAACTATGCTTTTTTTTTACCAGATGTTGATACTTTTTGTCTTAATAGTAACCTGACTGTGTTACACAATGTGATGTGTGCGGTCGCTCTAGAAGTATGTTAGTCCGTGGGCTAGTCGGTCTGAAATTAGAAAACGGTATCATTTGGGGGTACCAAGTGTCCTTTTTACAGTAGTTAGACATATTCATAAGGATGTTAAAAAAGTATGATAGACATCTCAAAGTGGTAGCTAATAGGCATACGGGCTATTTCAAGATTTCCGTTGTATGACAGGTATGGTTAAAATTAGGAGGTACAAATTTTCCTTTTCACGGCTGTTAGGTAAGCTTATAAAAACGTCAAAAATGCAAGATTGCCATTTATAAGTGCTACCTAACAAAAATGGGGGCCAATCAAAGATGGTGGATCTCAAGTTTTACAAAATCAAGTATATCTCGAGAACAATTAAATATATCTAATTACTCTCTTGAACAAAATTAAAGGCATATCTGTAAGCTTCATATTTTGCGTATGCATCATATTGCTAAAACCAACCAATAATTAATTATGACCAAATTTATGAAAATTTCGTGATTTTGATTTTTTTTGTGTCGTGTTTTTACATAGTAGTCATGACGCTAGAAACATTAAATATTTTTAAAGATAGTGTATTTAATAAGCTTTAATTTGATGTAGGTATATAACTTGTTGGCGGTATTAAAAAAAAGACCCATAAAAAATATTTAAATGAATTGTAGTCATAATCCACCGTATACTTAATGATTTAAGAGGCGATGGAAGTGCCACTATTATAACGTGCAACAATAATAGTGCTTATTTCAAATAACCAAGATTGAAAAATATAAAAAAAACCGCCTCTTAAATCACTAAGTAGACGGTGGATTATGACTACAATTCATTTAAATATTTTTTATGGGTCTTTTTTTTTAATACCGCCAACAAGTTATATACATCAAATTAAAGCTTATTAAATACACTATCTTTAAAAAGATATTTAATTTTTCTAGCGTCATGACTACTATGTAAAAACACGACACAAAAAAAATCAAAATCACGAAATTTTCATAAATTTGGTCATAATTAATTATTGGTTGGTTTTACAACATGGTGTATACGCAAAATATGAAGCTTACAGATATGCCTTTAATTTTGTTCAAGAGAGTAATTAGATATATTTAATCGTTCTCGAGATATACTTGATTTTGTAAAACTTGAGATCCACCATCTTTGATTGGCCCCCATTTTTGTTAGGTAGCACTTATAAATGGCAATCTTGCATATTTGACATTTTTATAAGCTTACCTAACAGCCGTGAAAAGGAAAATTTGTACCTCCTAATTTTAACCATACCTGTCATACAACGGAAATCTTGAAATAGCCCGTATGCCTATTAGCTACCACTATGAGATGTCTATCATACTTTTTTAACATCCTTATGAATATGTCTAACTACTGTAAAAAGGACACTTGGTACCCCCAAATTATACCGTTTTCTAATTTCTGGCCGACTAGCCCACGGACTATGTTAGGGGTTCTGTTCTAATACCTTACACAGACGTTTCTGAACTTTGTACGAACACATATTGTTAGAGGTGACTGTACGCACATACCTATGTATTACTAACCTTATGGAAATTAGTTATTTTTGCGCTTATTTGTAACTCATGTTGTGTACACTTACTTTGGATCTCGTGCTAGCATATATACCATTTGATGCTTACTTGTTAAATCCTTATTGTACGATGTCTGTTTGGTGTACCAAATAAACAAAAAATAAAAATAAAATAAAAAATATTTCAATGACGCTATAGGCGGTGTAAATTTGTTTTAGTAACGATTTTAGATATTTTTATTATTTTGTTTTACTTAGACGTGTCGAGCCTTACTCCAATGACCATGATACCGGTTTTTAAGAGACTTTTTTTAATGATTTGCTATGAACATCATTCGCTTATAAAACTATTTTATTTTATAGGTACTAGTAATTGAAGATATTTCCGTTATTTTTAAGTACATATTACGTTCCTTTACTTTAATCATAAATGAGTACCTAGGCATCGAAAAAAATCGTAAAAAGTCTAAAATTGGAATTTCGAATATTGTAAAAATCATCATTCAATCAATAATCATTGTTTTTTTTTTTTTACTTTATTGCACAAAACAAAGAAAATTGTACAAATGGCGGACTTAATGCTAAAAGGCATTCTCTACCAGTCAACCATTGGGCCAAACAGAGACATTTTAGTTGGTGCTCAACTCGAATAATTATTAAAGATATAGTAATACCAAATGACTATAACAATACCTACAATTACATACTACTACTTATATAATAATTAAATAAACTAATACATATTTTATTTTAATATTCATTATTATTCATTGTTCTTCAATTATAATTTAAAAGACGCAAAATGAACTAAATTATTTATCCCGGGTGTACTTAAGTACGGTTTTCAAAGATTTTTATACAAAATATGCTTCAATGTGTCAAAAATGGCCAATTTTTCCATACAATGTTAAATTTCATACAAAACAGTTTTTTGTAAAAAAATATAATAAAAAAACTATTCCCATTACATACATAAATTTATTAACCATAAGAAGTATTAAAATGTCCCTCACAATGATATAAATTTAATTTAAATCGCATGAATAGAACCAGAGCAACTAAAAACTTTCGGAACAGCCCTCGTAATTATTATGTCTCATCATCATCATCATCATATCAGCCGAAAGACGTCCACTGCTGAACATAGGCCTCTCCCAACGATTGCCACAATGACCGGTCCTGCGCCACCCGCATCCAGCGGACTCCTGCGACCTTCACCAGGTCATCAGTCCACCTTGTGGGGGGCCTACCCACGCTACGCCTTCCGGTACGTGGCCGCCACTCAAGAACCTTCCCGCCCCAACGGCCATCGGTTCTACGCGCAATTATGTCTCACCAAAGCTTAAATTCCAGGAATCTTGTTGTTGCAATAGGTGTCCGAAAAATTTGAAAAATCAACTTTAAATCAGCTTGTTTACAGTATTTCTATGAAATTTTTATCTGTATTTTTTGACCGAGAGTGTATTCATGCCCTTGACTCTATATTCAAAAAATGCGGAGCCCTACTTCTGGGAGAGGCCTACGGCCTTAGACAACTGAGGAAATGCAGTAACAGTTGCAGAGTACATTAAGTACGCTTTATTGCATACGTCAATAAATGAAAACAAGTATACAGAAAGTAAGAAGCAATTTAACTTTACTGTGCACCATGGCGCCAGTAGAAAACGAAAAAATGTAAACAAACCAAAATCTTGATTTATTCTACAGGGTGGTTAGTGAGTAACCCGACAAACTTGAAAGGTGTATTCCTGACCACATTTTGAGACTGGGTGCCTGTCGTGTCGCATAACGTCGATTGTCCTAAAATTTTTTGGCCGAGAATGTTTGGCATAATGTTACATGGCATACTACTTGTTTAGCCTACTTAATTTTGCGCATACACGTTTAAAATACCTACACCATATTTATTCTAATATTCATTACTCGAACGTCAAATGACCTAAAGCATAATAATCCTAATGTTCATTGTAATAAATATTGTTTTCCCTACTACTCGAACTGTCAATTTTCACTGCGCCTACTTTTATCGTGTCCGAAATTTCATTCAAAAAGGCATTTTAATAACAACATGCAAAACATTTGAACAACAGGGTGAATGGTTAAAAAAATATTCAAGTAATAAACTAGGGTAAAACCGACGTGGATTGGTTAGATTTCGAAGCTAGGGCGGAGTGAATGGCGTAGTCTTTAAATACTTAAGTATTTTTAATCCTCATACTTACAAAACCAAAAAAAGGGGGGACGGGGGGCGAAGCCTCCACCAGGGGGGGTCGGGGGGCGAAGCCCCCCGCATTAAAAAAGAAATAATCTGAACCTTCCCCTACCTTAACCTGGATAGGTTCGTTAGGTACCTTTTATCCCTTAGAGCGGAAATAGAAGCCCCGCGCAGCGGGGCTTCGTCGACCGGTTCCCAGGTCACAATTGCTCACTTAAATTCTTTGGACAACAGGGCTAATTATTCAGTAATAATTAAGTATAAGGAATCAAAAAATTTTTTTTTAATTAGTTAAAGGTAGGTAATCACTTTTAGTACATTAAATAGTAGGAACATCACCATTATGAACAATAATTTTTCGATACATATACATTAGACACAAAGATCATTAGGACAAACAATATTTAGGAACAACCGAGTTAGGATTAACAATTTCGTCATAACAAAAATATGCGCAACAATGTTTATGCCATACATTTTTCGGCGTAAAGTTGTTATGCGACAAATTTTTCGAAATAAAAACATTATGCCACCCGATATAGACCCTTTGAGACTATAATGTCATATGAACTTTTCTGGATTCGGCTTAGTTTAAGAGAATAGATAATGACATGAAATAAAACTATGAAAACGGATAAACTCGCGTATATTAACTAATTTTAACTTCAAAACCTGTAAAGTGTTCGAAACGTCGGAATGAAGTTAAAATTAGTTAATATACGCGAGTTTATCAGTTTTCATAGTTTTATTTCATGTGTAACCCTCGCGGTTATCGAAGAAAATATTAGATTGACATGTTTTTCTAAAAACTATTTTCATCATAAGTCACTGATAAATGCCTGCACGATTAAAATTCTTACACTAATAGTTTTCATCTTGACATACTCACTGACGAAAGTGAGAGATAATGAAAAAAAGTATCAGAAAAATTCATAACTAAAAAAAAATGTTTTTATCCAAAAAAAAATATTTCCCTACAATTTATTACTGGTCATGTATAAAAAAATCACAAAAATGAATAAAAGTAAAAATGTCTCATAATATTTTTTACTTCTTTTGACATCAAAAATGCATTGGTAAAGTCTGTCGGTATACTCGTTTCCACTTCCACCCTGTATAATCACGCACTCAGCACTGTCTTGGTCTACACACCAAGGTAATTTTAGTGAAGTCACATCAAGTGACTAAGACATGAGAGGTACAATAGGGTGGTCCACGTTTGTATGGAAAAAAATAAATACATTTTTTTTAATGGGGCACCCTCTTATTTTGTAACAGCTATTACGTTGATAAAATATACCAAGTTTCGTAATTTTATCTCAACTCCAAAGCGGTGCTCAATGCCTTTGAAAAATATAATATTTTATGAATTCCAAAATAAATAAATATTTTAAATTTATGATTTTTATGTCAGTAATTAATACTGTTCAAAACGGGATTTAAAAGTCAAGTAGGTAAAAAATACATTTTATTTTTATTTATAATAAATTATTGATTCGGTTGACTTTTTGGCGAAGATTCAAATAAGCTTAAAAAATAGAAAGAAAAATTAACTTTTACTATGTTACTAAAAAATCCTATGTTTAAACAGTCTAGAAGCAATAACTAAAATAAAAAGTTAAGAAACAGTAATTTCATTTTTTCACATTCCATACAATATAAAAAACATCAAAGGCGTTGAGCACCACTTTATAGTTTAAATAAAGTTATGAAACTTGGTATAATTTATCAACTTAACAGATGTAACAAAATAAGGGGGTGCCCCATGGGAAAATAAAATAAATGTTTTTTTGGACCACCCTAAGGTACAATCATAACTAATAACCGTCACATTATCATCCTATCCCAGTCCACTGCTGGACGTAGGCCTCTCCGCATAGTTACGCATAGACGCATTACGAGGTTACTGTCCATTATCGCCACGCTGGGCAAGCGGATAGGCTATCGCAGTAATGTGTCCACTATGATGATGCTGCTGCCCGTCAATAATCATCAATCAAAGAATGGTCAGTGATACTTCGATTTCTTAGTCAGCTGTCACGACACCCGCGAGAATAGTTGGGGTGGTGACAAATGTATTCTTACTGCCGTCACCACGCGGCCAGCATATCTAACAATATGATTATACATACCTACACTACGTGCAACTTTACATCACATCCAAATTTACCTTGACCTTCGGTTTACACTTCGTCACCCAAGGTACATAGGTATAAGTCAATACACCAGGCCACTAAACCCTCCTAATGAACCCCCCGCCAACGCTCTCGCTCGCGCTTGTGGCTCCAGGGGTAGTCAAAGATAACGCCGTCAGATAGAGCACTGGCATGAAATTCTATTTATCATGGGACTACTTACCAGACAATCGGCACTCAGGCATTGCTTCATGGTAGGTATTCCAAAAATACGCACGAAGCGTTTCGCTTCAACTTTCCTTATGCGAACTGCCAAGGAGTGGAATGCCTTGCCCGAATCTGTGTTTCCGCATGTGTGCAATCTGAATATCTTCAAGGCAAGAGTAAATAGGTACATATCTCATAGGTAAGCGAAGCGTGCTCCACCGTAGACTGCATCATCACTTAATTGCCAGCAGATATGATCGTGGTCAAACGTCTACCTATTCTGAATAATAAAACCGGTCAAGAGCATGTCGGGCCATGTTCAGTGTAGGGTTCCGTAGTTATTCAAAAACGGCTATTATGTTCGAAATAGTTTTATTTTAAAGAATTCTTTCAGCCCACTATTTATGATTTTTTTCATATTTTTTGGCTCCACTCCACCTGATCGTAAGTCAAAAGTGGAGCCGAAATCGCGGCGGCAACGCACAAGAGACCAGCAGTAACCTGTCAGTTGCCACCGCCTTGCTGGCCCACTAGATTCTTCTTCACGCTTAGTTTAAAGGGTCCCAACTTATACGTCTGAGGAAACACGTTACATGTACCGTACCGGTAAAGAATCCCACTTTTTAATAGTCTGGCATATGAATGAATTGTGTGATGCTTCCTGCCCACGCCACAGACTCAATTTGAATCTGATTATTGTAAACAAATGTTCAAGATATGTACATAATTTGTACGTCATTTAAAAAAAAGTACGTTAAAGGTTTTGGAGATTTTGAACAAAATTAGTGGCGTGGGCAGAAAGTATGCTCCCTAGCCACGCCAACTAAAATAGCGCAGTAGAACTGTCGATTGTTATTTTTATAGTGTTAAATAATTGTACAAAAATTGTTCGTCCTGAATATAAGCAACCCGCCGTCCAACCGTCCGTCCGTCCGTCACCAGACTGTATCTCATGAACGGTGATAGCTAAGAGTTCAAATTTTTACAGGAGGTGTCACAGTCTTTCTTCTTTGGTCCCAGGTTCCTGGTTTGAGAGACCACATAAAACAACAAATAAATCCGTACATTTGTAAATAATGCATTTTTCTTTGCAAACATTAGCAAGGAAGATTTTAAAATTTAAACAAAACCACAATTTTTAAACAATTTGAATATGAATAATAAACAAAATGAAAAGCATTTACACGTTACTAACGTGAATCATTTTTGAATTTAACTTTTTAAATTTGCTTACTAACTTTCAATGGACCAAGGAAAAACTGCATACAGCCAACTATATTTTATTAGGTGACAGACGGACGGACGGTTGGACGGCGGGTTGCTTATATTCAGGACGAACAATTTTCGTACAATTATTTAACACTATAAAAATAACAATCGACAGTTCTACTGCGCTATTTTAGGTGGCGTGGCTAGGGAGCATACTTTCTGCCCACGCCACTAATTTTGTTCAAAATCTCCAAAACCTTTAACGTACTTTTTTTTTAAATGACGTACAAATTATGTACATATCTTGAACATTTGTTTACAATAATCAGGATTCAAATTGAGTCTGTGGCGTGGGCAGGAAGCATCACACAATGAATTGCCGAATTTCATGGTAGGTACGTGAGGGAATATTTTGCACGGTGAAAGGGTAATACTCGAAACCGGCACGTATGGTTTTATAGAGGAAATGAATAATCTTTACTATAATATATAATATTAACGTTAATGAAACGTAATATTAACGTTTGGCGTGAGAATTTTAAATTTATTTTTCTCAAACTTGCAAGGAAATGTTTACATGACGTACCTCAAATTAATCAGCCAAGTCCGTAGTTTCGGGTTCTACGAGCGAACTATGATTTAAAGGAATTTCATACAAAATGTCAGGCCTCCTTAACCTACAAAGGGAGCATTCCATGAAAACATCTACTTTTTGTCGCTTACCTGTCGCTATGGTAGCTACTCTAATAAAATATGCTAGCTGCTAGGAAACAGTGTCAATCTTAAAGCTTTGATATTATGTTATTATTATACTGTAACTCAGCTTACTAATTTAATTTTTCAAAAGTATTGAAAAGACGGAGTCGCTTACGACACGTTTTCATGGAATGCTCCAAAGCACCTTTCTTTTGTTTTTAAACGTTAAAGTATTACAGACTTGAATACCTACATGAAACTGATTAGTAACATTTCTTTTTTATTTCATTACAAGTTTGAGAAAATCAGTATACAAGCTTCAGCCGGGAAAAGGCTTGCAGGCTTCATAATTATATCCTCATATATATCAATTTGGCCTGCAAGACCTTACTTACCGGCTTTTGCAGTAATGTACTATTTTTACCGTGTTATAAAATGGATCTATAGGCATGTGATCCGTGGCCCGAGAGGTCGTGACCGCATAGGCCCGTATTCACTAATGAGATTAACTGAGGGCACTTCCCCCCGACAATACGTGGACGCCTAATAGCCAACTGTAGGTATTTATTTACGTTGGCTGCTTCGGCTAGACGATAAGACTATCTAAACCGGTTTAAAATATAGGTTTTTAATAGTAAGGCTTATTATAAACCTATATTTTACTTACAAAGGTGTCCATTTGTCAGTAGAAAAAAAAAGTAAATCTAAAAACTTGCAATATTCCATAATCATACACTTGTTTGTCAGCCTCCGTAGCCTAGTCGATAGTGACCCTGCCTACGAAGCTGGAGGGTGGCACACTGTTTCATAGACAGAAGTTTCATAGAATTTCGTTTCACAGAAATTTGTTCATATATTATTTGGATCATATACTTTCTGTTCCAATATTATTGTTTCATAGACTATTCAATTGTTTAAAACATATTTGACAGACATTCAGTTCCATGTATATTGCTATCTAACTTTTTTACTTTACAAAGTAACCAAACACTAGAATTACATTTCATGTATTTTTGTTTTGTAGACACTGATTTCATAGATTGTTGTTTTATAGTTACTAGTTTATATAATATTTAGTTCCACTATTTACGTTATTGCATATATAGTAATAATTATTCTTACCTAATGAGTCATATTTCATGTATTTTTGTTTCGTAGACAGACACTGATTCGCCCTCCCTTTCAAAAAAACCAAACTGCTACCAGTAAAAGTAGGTACTTAGGTTGTAGGAAAAGTAGGTTAAGTTAGGTTAGTTAGCCTTTCAATCCGTTCTAGCTTCGAAACCTAATCAATCCAAGTAATAAATCAGGGTAAAACCGATTTGGATTGGTTAGGTTTCGAGCGTAGTTTCCCGGATAAAGAACGTATCGTCATCCCTGCGAAACCAAAAAAGGGGGGAAGGGGGGGCGAAGCCCCCCACAAGGGGGGCTCGGGGGGCAGAGCCCCCCGCATTAAAAAAATAACAAATTTGTACCCCCCTACTCTAACCTGGATAGGTTCGTTAGGTACCTTTTATCCCTTAGAGCAGAAATAGAAGCCCCGCGCAGCGGGGCTTCGTCGACCGGTTCCCAGGTCTAAATCTCTTACTAAAATTCTTTGGACAAAGGTATTTCTTTTGTATTTATATAATGGTATGTAATTGTAATGATAATTCTATAGTTTTATTATGACTGAATAAAAAATATATCGTTTGATATAATGACAAACAACATTCTATTAATATTCAGTTTTTGAAACAACTGTTACAGATACTAAATACTATACGAATTAATAATATTTGAACGAATACGCTATGAAATGAAATTCTAGGAACTACATATCTGAACAATAAAAAATATACAAAACCAGATTATACAATGTAAGAGCTCTGAAAAATGATCATTCTATGAAATGAAAATACAAGAAACATTTTCTATGAACCAATATTCTGTGAAAATGTTGTCTATGAAACAACGTACAACCCTTGGTTTTATCAACAACTAAAAATCTTAAACCTTGAGTTCACATATATTTTAAGTTAAAATTAATGATATATATATGTATTTTTTGGTTTTCTACAGATGAACGGCGTACAAGTACTAAAGGCTTCGCTGCCATAGTTTGCCATTCGTGCATCCTAGGTGATCAAACGATTGAAATTAAACATTTAAATATAATTAAAACAGGCCAAGTGTGGGCACAACAGGAGTCGGACTCGCGCACAAAGGGTTCCGTATTCAGCGATTATAAAAATTCCAGTTAAATCCACCTGTCTTATTTTTGAAAATGGAAATCCTTAATAATGAATTAACGGATAAAAATTGCAATTGTTAAGATAATTAAGAGCAATGGTAAAAAGTACTCCACTTATTCAGTTACAATTGAAAGTATCTTCCGTTATATATATGCTAACATGCTAGCAGGATTATTTTTAATTACTCCCATACAGTATCACAAAGATAAGAAAATACGTAAAAAAAACTATACCGGACCCATAAAAACTAGAAGAGATAATTTGATTAAACTAAAAATCAGGACGCATTACTGCGATCGCCAATCCGCTTGCCCAGCGTGGCGATTATGGGCATTTACCTCCTAATGCGTCTATACGCATAGTTAATTGGAGAGGCCGACGTCCAGCAGTGGACTATCATAGGCTGATGATGATGATGAAAAATCAGATTCAGTTCAGGTTGAATAAATAGACCTGTTTTTTTATACAATCACCGGTATCGTCAATATTGGTTTTTCAGACCACAAAAGTAAATACTTCGATGACATGGAATCGACAACAATGGCTATGGGTACATTTTATCCGTAGTACACTTTGTCGTGGTTTTTTTTGGGACACTAGCTCGTGCATGGTTCGTTTACTTTTAAATTCAATCTAGCCCGCCCAACAATATGCAACTAACTTCGTTTGCATACAAAACTGTGACGATTTTATATTGCAGCGGGGAAAATGCTCGCGTACCTACGTCCTGTGTCGATTAGTTTTACTTGGGGCTGTAAATATTTGTCGACCACAAAGTACTACGGTCAAAAATGTGTGAATGGAATGTTACTAGTAGATAACTATGTTTACAATACATATGCTCAGAAAGTGCTAATTTAAAGGGTAAACTTATGCACAGAAAGTGATTATTTTCCGCATATGTGCGGGAATTAATTATCATAGTACTTTTCCGCACGGCCTGGCCCCAATTTCACCACATTGACAAGTGCTACAATTGTAAATTTAGGTACTATTTCTCCAATCTGAGGCGTCTATAGGCTACAGTTACCGTTTACCATCGGAAGGGCCGTGCGTTGTTTGCCTCCAACATAAAATGTAGTGCAGGAACTTTAATAAATCAGCAGTAAATAACTACTTTTTTGCGAAGCAAAATTACAATTGTCACAAAAAACATGACAATTGTAGCGAAATTCCGACATATTATGCCGAACCTCATGTCAAGATTGAATGAGAATTGTACAAAACCGTGAGACAATTGTCACGGGTTTCAGAAAATAAAAAATAGTTTATTAACGATGTAATAATGCTATTATTAATAATTTTATGTTGGTGGCAAACAGGCACATGGACCGTCCGATAGTAAGCAGTAGCCGTAGCCTACGGAGGCCTGTGACGTCAGTAACAATGATATTTTACAATTGTCACACTTGTAATTATGGTGAAATAGGCCACTGGTTGTTACTGCTGAGATAGTCTGGTTTTCCTCGCATAATGCATTGTACTTATAAAATGTTGTATGATACACATGTTGAAATGTAGGCTGTTTTCTAACTCGTGTCGGTTCTAAAACATTAACTTACGCGAAGGGTTCCGTACCATTATCAATTTATCATTAAAAAATACAGTTAAATCAGTCTACCTCAAAAACTACAACTTATAATTTAATCAAACCAAAATCAAAATCTTTAAAAGAATTTATTAAAATGCGTAAGAACTCTTTTTTTTCATTTTATACCGCGTAGTTTAAAAAATAGAGGGGGGGGGACACACTTTTCAGACTGAAAGCTTATATCTCGAAAACGGTTCGATTAAATTTAAATGTCATTTTTAAACCTTCATATCAGG
This sequence comes from Thaumatotibia leucotreta, assembly GCA_025490895.1. NCBI lineage: Eukaryota > Metazoa > Arthropoda > Insecta > Lepidoptera > Tortricidae > Thaumatotibia > Thaumatotibia leucotreta. The sequence goes on from JALPQI010031252.1 coordinate 16,151, forward strand.
GACCTTTCTATTGATACCCCACACATCTAAAAAAAATGTTCTATCCCTTACTTACATGTATGGAGGACCCCAACCCAAATAGTTTTTTTTTACAATATAGTATCATAATTCTGTAGCGGTTCATACAACACATATCCTTACCAAATTTAATTACTGTGGCATTTATAGTTTCCGAGTAAATCGGCTGTGACAGACGGACAGACCTAGTTTTAGAACCCTAAACAGAACGTTTACCTTATTTATCTGTACGCACATTTTATCTGGTTGACCTGTCCAGAGTCGCTTCGCTTCGGCTCGTAACACTGTCAAAGATCAATTCGAGACACTTATCAATAATTTAATAGTTGCGGGCCCGTCTCGGGATGATTCAATCAAGCCCTTCATGGACCTAGTTGACCGGTGATCATTCCTGACTCGATAAGTTTCATGTCATAAGACATTATATATTATGACATGCTTAGGTATTTATTTATATAATTTACAAAATCGTGCAGTTGAAAGTGGCCCCACAAAACTATTAATACTTAAGTTCGACTGTAGATTCAAATCTCGATATAACTATAAGTTACATTTACACAGCGTTTAAACACTCGTAGTCGTAAACGTATGCATAGTAAATAAATAAAATAAATACCTTTTTTATTTGACGAAGGTATTAAAACAGACGGACATGAAGAATCTATAAGGGTTCCGTTTTTGCCATTTTGAATACGGAACCCTAAAAAATGCTTTTATTGCACGGTTGTGTATAATATAGTACCAGTAGTACTACGGTATAGTAGATACTTTTGAAGAGAATTAAGAAGAGAAGAATTGAAAAGCAATGAAGCAGCCTTTTTACATTGCGGGTAAGATGAAACTAGTCTGCATGTTCTGGCGGAATGCATATGTATGCAGCGGCAAGACATAATGTGTTTGGCAGAGATAGGGTGGAGGAGATAAAACTCAGGGATGTTGACCTTAGGGATGTCCTACGGCTCTGCAAGAAAACAAGGAGGCAAGAAGGAAGTAACGGGAGAACGCAGCTCCAGCAACGAGAAATTAGGTGAATGAGCGCATGAAATGCTCGAGCCCGCTAGATTTCGGCCGAGCGTCCCTCAAAAACATAACATAACTTTTGAGTTCATTCTAAATAATTGCTAAATATATTGGGGTCCGAATTCCTTTAGTTTCTCATTTGCCTCATGTACAATAATATCTGTACAGGTACGGGGAGAGGAGGGGAACTGCACGGTGATTATACATAATATATACATTATACAGTTTTTCACTTGTTTACTCATGACATTCGTTTTCCATTGGAGTTGTATTAAATCAGGGGTCGGCAACCTTTTAGCATCCAAGGGATATGTAGGTTTTGTTCGAAAAAAAACTCACATTATCGGTTATCAATAAGGCCGGAGTCGAAAATAGCAATGTTAGCAATATATTATTATGCAAATAACATCTTAATGACGATTTTTTATTTTATTTTATCCGATCGGGCTGGTAACTGGAAATCCGTGTGCGTGACTTCTGGGCTCTCCAGATTCCAAAAAAATTTTTTTGCTCAAAAAGGCATCTATATGAAATTTTCAAAAGAATTGCCCGATCGTGCTAAAATTTGGCATACGGGCACTATGTGGGCCAGAAGTGATACTCTCAAAAAATTTTGGAAATAATTCAAGATGACGGCGCTCCTGAACAAAAACCCAAAATCCCGAGTAATTTAAGCGAGCCCGAAGGGCGAGCTTTCAGGTTTGGAGGCCGTAGACCGACTCCGCGGAGGGCCTAAGGCCCGGAACTTCACTTCGGGGTCCCGAACCCTTGTATTTTTGGGCGCTGTTGAAGGGACGGAACATTGCCCGAACCGATGTAAAACTATGTTAAGCGAGCCGAAGGGTGAGCTTCATGGTAGGAGGCCGAAGGTCGACCTTGCGGAGGGCCGAAGGCCCGGCGCTTCATGCCAAGTGTGCCACCTGTAAATAATTTAAAGCGAGGCCGAAGGCCGAGCTCCGAGAAAATTTAGCTACCGAGCGTTAAACTACCCCAGTAGCTAAATAAGCCGAGCCAGATGGCCGAAGGCCGAGCTGCGCGTAGGGCCGAAGGCCCGAACCGTCACGATTGCGCCCACGCGTAACTACCCTATCTTAGTCCGTGGGCTAGTCGGCCTGAAATTAGAAAACGGTATAATTTGGGGGTACCAAGTGTCCTTTTTACAGTAGTTAGACATATTCATAAGGATGTTAAAAAAGTATGATAGACATCTCAAAGGTGTAGCTAATAGGCATACGGGCTATTTCAAGATTTTCGTTGTATGACAGGGATGGTTAAAATTAGGAGGTACAAATTTTCCTTTTCACGGCTGTTAGGTAAAGCTTATAAAAACGTCAAAAATGCAAGATTGCCATTTATAAGTGCTACCTAAGAAAAATGGGGGCCAATCAAATATGGTGGATCTCAAGTTTTACAAAATCAAGTATATCTCGAGAGCTATTTAATATATCTAATTACTCTCTTGAACAAAATTAAAGGCATATCTGTAAACTTCATATTTTGCATATACACCATATTGCTAAAACTAACCAATAATTAAGTATGACCAAATTTATGAAAATGTAGTGATTTAGATTTTTTTTGTGTCGTGTTTTTACATAGTAGTCATGACGCTAGAAAAATTAAATATTTTTTAAAGATAGTGTATTTAATAAGCTTTAATTTGATGTATATAACTTGTTGGCGGTATTAAAAAAAAAGACCCATAAAAAATATTTAAATGAATTGTAGTCATAATCCACCGTATACTTAGTGATACCCCCAAATTATACCGTTTTCTAATTTCAGACCGACTAGCCCACGGACTATCTAACTGTCTTAACAAGTGAGCTAGAGGGCCGGGGACCCGACGGTTCGCTTCGAACCCTTGCGAAGGCCGCAGGCCGAGCTGCGCGTAGGGCTGAAGGCCCGGAGCGTCACAATCGAGCCCACGCGATACAACTGCCCTATCTAACTGTCTTAACAAGCGAACTAGAGGGCCGGGGACCCGAAGGTTCGCTTCGAACCCTTGCGAAGGCCGCAGGCCGAGAACCGCGAAGGCTTTAGCGTCACAATCAACCTCACGCGGTACAACTTGCCATGCCACGGAATCGAAATGCGTATATTTTAATAATAATAATTGCCGCCTCCATTTTATAACTAGGTTTTCTGTTAATGTGTATCACCTTTGATGAGGTTCGTGATTTTAACATACACAATATACAAAATAGTGAAGGAGGTCCGCGGGCCGCAACTGAACCCTTCGCGGGCCGCATGCGGCCCGCGGGCCGCCGGTTGCCGACCTACAGACTAAATTGATATTACTATCAATGATTGAACTTCAGTTATAAAATCAAATGGGTCCATTTCATTTTGTTTTCGCATGTGTTTATATATATAAGCAAGTACAGTAGAATAGAATAATCGTTTATTCGTTTTTTGACTTAACCCTATACTTGGCAGTGTATCTTATAAGATACATACTTTTTGCCCCACTTTTTGTATTTTTTTTTAAATTTTTTGCTCTACGAGTGACAGCGGCGAGGAAGCTAGAACGCACGATTTTTTGAAATTCCAAGTTTAGGGTTCTAAACAATACGAATTAAAAAAAACAGTAATAAACTGAGCCACAAAATGGTTTCATCTCAGCGTGATGCTAACGCAACCCAAGAAAATAAAACTATGAAACCGGATAAACTCGCGTATATTAATTAAATTCAACTTCATCCTGACGTTTCAAACACTTTACAGGGTTCGTTATACCGGAATAGACCTCGATGAGTGTTTATTACCGTGTATGTTTTACAATCATCGAGTTCCACCTGGTTGTACGCCTGCGATAAATCAATTTTGCTAAAGTATCGATTACCATTTAACCCTACCAACACATCGTCAATTTTAGGTAAAGGATAACGATCGATCATTAAGACGGGGTTCAGAGTAGATTTATAATCCGCGCACAATCGCAAAGTACCGTCAGGTTTAGGTATGGGTACCAGTGGCGAGGCCCAGTCGGAGTGGTCGACGGGCTCGATGACCCCCGCGCGCAGCATGGCGTCCAGCTCGGCGTCCACGCGCGCGCTCAGCGCGTACGGCAGCGGCCGCGCGCGCTGGAACACCGGCGCCGCGCCATCCCGCACCGCCAGCGTCGCCTTCCCGCCCGTGTACCGGCCCAGACCGCCACTGAATAGCTCCTTATATCTGTCGAGTAAAGGACCATGCCCAACTTTGTATGAAACTTTGCCCCAAAGTCAACACAGCTAAAAGTTACATTGTTGAATAGGTCTTTAAATCTACTTCATTTCATTCTATGAGCACCAAGATGAATTCCATTGCAGAACTGAGATATTCATATTTGTCAGTGTGAAGATTGTATTCACACTGACAAAAATATGCATATCTCATAGATCAGAGATACTGGTCGTTAATCATTAGGATATCGAAGTGTGTAAAAAAAAGATTGTGCACACGTGATTGTATGTTAACCACCTCACTTGCTTAGTTTCTTTTTTCTTTTGACATTAGCCCTTTTTTTACATACAAAATAAGGGTGATCATTGGTAGCTGCAGCTACGAAAATAAACTAGTGGCTAAATCGACAGAGGTTTTCTACTGAATTAGCTCGTATTCAGGCTGACAAATATATGAATATCTCAGTTCTGCAATGGAATTCGATTTCGTGCCCATATAATGAAATGAAGTAAAGTTAAAGACCTATTTAATGATCTAACTCTCATGTTTGTTGGTCTTGGGGCAATTTTGACGCATGGTCCTTTATCATTTACAATTTTGTCAGCGACAAAGTTACAACTAAATTCGGGGATTTTTATTTTTAATTCGGTCAACCACTGTCTACCTATTAACGAAGTAGTCGTACCGGAGTCTATTACAAATAATTCCAAAACTTTTATTTTATCAGCATATCGCACCGTGGGCCTAATAATACCCAGTGGTTTAATTATTGTTTCATTATAGAATCTTAAAACCATATTGTCGGATTCTAAACGACAGTGATTAAAGAGGTCATTATACGTGCGTTTACTTATACAGGAAATTGCTGTGCCCGTATCGATCTCCATTGGAATAAGTGTATCGTCTACGTATACATTAACACTTACTGGTTTATAGTCGTTCAAACACAGATGGTTCAACTCTTGCTCGATGTAATCATTCCCGCTCATCTCCGCGTCCTCCTGCCGTTGTGCCGCCCCGAAATGCAATCCATTCTGCTCCCCTCCGCCCCATTCGGGGCAAACCCGGCGTAGATGGCCAGTGCGCTGACATTTACTACACAAGAAGGTCCTGAAGCGGCAAGACGCATAGCTATGATTCTGAGCCCCACAGGCCCCACATGATGAGTATCTTTGTTGCCCAAACGCGGGCCCAGCGTTGGACCGGTTGCCTCTTCCGGACCCTCCCCGCTGCTGGCCAGCTCGCGCGGGTCCCGCTCCGCCAAACGTACGCCTGCGCGGCCCGCCCCCGCCCGCGGTAGCCGACGCGAGCGCATGTACCGCGCTCGACTCCCCGCTGCCGCCGCCGCCGCTGCCGCCGCTAGCCTCCGGCTCCCGCGAACCCTTCGCCTCCACCGCGGCCGCATCCCGTTCCGCCGCCTCGAGCGAGGTCGCGACCTTCACTACTCGTGCATATGTCACGTCGTCACTCTCCGCAAACAGCCGCTGGCGAATAAGGTCACTTCGTATCCCACATACGAATTGGTCTCGCATGTTATCATTTAATTTATCTTCGAACTTGCAATATCTTGATAATCTTTTTAATTCCGCTACGTAACCGGCTATCGTTTCGTCCGCCCCCTGTCTTCTTTGTCTAAACCGGAATCGCTCTGCCAAGGCCGATGGCGCCGGTTCTAAGTGCTGTCTCATATATTGTACCGCCTCCTCGAACGTTAGAGAAGAAGGTTCCTTCGGGCTGGCTAAATTCACCAAAAGTTCATAAGCTTCATCCCCCATAGACGCGATAAGCACTGGCAATTTCATATCGTCTTCCACCTTATTAACCTTAAAGTACATTTTTAAGCGATCCACATACGACGACCACACCCCACACTTAACATCGAACACACTTAATTTTCCAATAGACATTGTTCACTAATTTAATACTTTTATTGTCCGCCGATTACAGTTTTCCTTAAATCACTCGTCGCCACTGAGGTATCTCGAGGAAATCCCTAGGGAAATCTATTATCCCAGGAGCACAAGGAAACACAGCCGTTCGGAATATTCATGTATTGCAAGAGAGAGAACTACCCGCACACTCGGGCCTTTATAACTAAATCTTATATCTACCTACATTACAACCACAATAATGTATGGTCACGTGATGTGACGAATTGTACTTATAGCTTATTGTATACGATTGCAGAATAGGTTTCTGTAGCCGTACCATGAGTGTTCAAGTATTGGTTACGTTAGGTTTTATACGATACGCAAAACATTATATCGCGCTCGCACTTATTTATTGGAACGAGTGTCGAAATTCTTAAAAAATGTTGTAGATTATAATTGGGTGTAGCTTATGAAACCTTTTAAATTAATTAAAATTATTACACTTATAAACCTTTTTGTTTTTTTTTAATGCTATAGGTGGCAAACGAACAGACGAATCGCCTGATGGAAAGCGATTGACGTCGCCTATGGATACCCGCAACACCAGAGGCGTCGCAAATGCGTTGCCGGCGGTTTAAGGTGGGAGTACGCTCTTTTCTTGAAGGTTTGAAGGTCGTATCGGTCCGGAAACACCGCTTGTGACAGTTCGTTCCAAAGTTTAGCTGTGCGAGGCAGGAAGTTACGAGAAAAGCGCCTATAATTAACCTTGGTGTAATTTATCGCCTATATTAGGCTTGCACGATATATTAGCGTGAACGAGTGTACCTATATACGTTGATGTGTCAAGACAATAGCAAAAATTTTAACTTTGCATTCTAGCCATCAAAATAAACAACAAATATTATGAGACCTAATGTCAAATTCCACAAAATATTTTTTTTTCTATATTTCGACTTTTTGAATACTTTTCAACATTTCCAATACTTTTTTAAAATTATTGTTTGATATATTTTTTTTAGGACAGGTTTTTTCGTCTAGTCTATTCTTATTTTTTGATTGTCAGGCAAAAGTTGTGATAATATTAGAACACATTGTGGTAGCATTGTAATCAAAAAGAAGTTTTATAACGAGTTACGTCGAAAAACTTATTTCGAAAAAAGGTTTATTATCTCTGGAACCAAGCCGAATCCAGAAAATTTTATATAACATTAAAAACTCTAACTATGCTCACGAATTCAGCATTAAAATCTTACGGAATGCTCACGAGCACCGTGTATAAGTTGTACCTGCAACGTTTTGGTTGTTTCATATTAATTAAGGAATGATGAAACAAAACAAACCGTGAACTAGGCCAGTGGCGTCCAACCACAATAAGCCAATTGGTTGGCCGGATGCGAACGTCAGGACCACTTACGTAACAATCAAGTGTGGAAGCCGCTTAATATGATCATGTTACCTAATTACGATTTCCTGCATAATGGGCGATTTAAACAATAAATAAATATCTTGGGACATCTTACACAAATCAACCTAGTCCTACGGTAAGCTCAATTAAGGCTTGTGATGTGGGTACTAGGCGACGATATTTATAATAGATAGGAACAAATATTTGTGATAAATAAATACACAAATAATGCCCTCGCCGGGATTCGAACCCGGAACCTCCAGCTTCGTAGGCAGGTTCAGTACCAACTAGGTACGGAGGCTGACAATGATATATGATCATGACGTGCTGATATATGATCATGACGTGCATTCCAAGAAAAAGTCTTCTTTGTCGGGAACGTGACGGCTATGACAGCTACCTTAGCAATATATGGAAAGTAAATCAATCCAACTAGCAATCTCTCTGCTTTGCCTAAAGGTTGACTGGTAGAGAATGCCTTATGGCATTAAGTCCGCCTTTTGTGCGTCAAGTTTTTTTTCTTTTGAGCAATTAAGTTTAAATAAATAAATAAAGTATGAAAATTCTCTATAAATACAAACACGCAGTTATTAAATTAAGATACACCAAAAATATTCGTAACTTTCTTAGATGTACGCGCAGAACGGCGTCACGTACCCGACATTCTCTTGGAATGCACCATGATCAGATCAAAAATATATGATAGATAGAAAGATAGATAGATAAAAGACTTTATTCATATCCACAACATACATGGCGTTCGCAATCTGTAGGTACAAAGCGATGCAATAAAGATAAATTACAGAAAAACATGCAACTTAGGATAACTTATCAATAATTAATAAAGCTATGTGTCGTGGCAGAGAATAGGTGCTGGCTCAGCATAATGATGCAGCATGCAGCATGCCACATCGCTGATATTCTGCCAGGACCTTTTATACAACAAATAAAGATAGGAGTACGTGCAACTCCCAAACAATTACTTCGGCTACATAATTTGTTTGTTAAAAGTGTGCAAGTGCGACTGTGTGTGTGTGTTTGTATATGTATGTATGAGTGTGTGTGTGTGTGTTGTAGGTATGATATGAAAGTTCCGCTGCCTGATAATGATCGAAGGGATGCAGGAAGAATACATTTGTCACCACCACAACTCTTCCCGCGTATGTAGTTAAAGTCGACTTAGGGATTGAAGTGTCACTGACCATTCTTTGATAGAAGATTGATGATGGGCAACAGCGTCATCATAGTGTACACAATACTGCGATCGCCAATCCACTTGCCCAGCGTGGCTATTATGGGCATTTTACCTCCTAACGCTTAGTTAATGAGAGAAGCCTGTGTCCAGCCGTGGACTGAGATAGGTTGATGTGTGATAGAAGGGAAACAGAATAAATTTACACAGTGCTTGTATTGGAAACTGTACAGAGTGTATCCTTTCTGTCCTCTGATGTGTCCCACATTCCCGCCCACACTATATTGTCCATATTGGAACAACTGCGCCTGTTAGCTGTGTGTATTTTTACTCTATCCTCGGTTAGCAATTCGATTATTATTTTTTTCTAGTTTTTCATGCTATATCGAATTAAAATAAAACATAACAAATTTTCTTACTTCTTTTTAAGTTACAGTAAAAAAAGTCAGTGACCATTTTCTTTTCAGGCGTTCACGTTTCACGTGTCAGTCTTAAAGTAAACTTTATCGTTGAAGTTATATTGATTCTTTATCAAATCAAGTAGTAATCCCTGAGGGATTACCACTTGATTTGATTAAGATTTATCCTGGTTATCCCCTGGTGTAGTTCATCATCATCATCATCAGCCTATGATAGTCCACTGCTGGAAGTAGGCCTTTCTTATTAACTATGCATATAGACGCATTAGGAGGTAAATGCCCGTAATCGCCACGCTGGTGTAATTAATTTATTGTAATTCAATCATAGGGTCCCGGGCAAAGCCTTTAATTAATATCAAATGTCGCGCTTTAATCACCGATCACAAGTGCGAGTAAAGCGCCAATTACACTTCGTCGTTCACCTAATGCGGTCGTCGAATCCAAGTACGAGGTTGCGAGGCAACCGAGAATGTTTGCACGAAGCGAATGAACAAGTGTAGTTTCCGCTTTACTCCGGTGTGAATTGTGGTTTTGTTTCAAAAAATATGTTTGAGTGTGTGTAATACAATAGTGTTAAATAAAAAAATATCAGTCATCTCCGTTTTTTTTATTCGAAATATCGCCGTGTGGCACGTGGTGCCGATCACTGCTAATTTAACCTAGTCGGTAGTGACACTGCCTTCATATTTAGTTGGAGGTTCCGGGTTTGAATCCCGACGGGCTATTAATTATTTAATATATATACTCGTATTGTATATCGTCGGTTAGATTAGATGAGCTAATAAACCTCAGTTGTGCTTACCGCAAGACTAATTATTAAACCCTCATAGACCTTTTTTATACAAGTGAATAAAATTGCAGTGCCCGTTCCGAAAACCTCAACACATTTTCTATTAATTAATTTATTTTAATGAACATTGTTGCAACTCTATGTATCGGTTCTTAAAATTATTTGGTAATATCATTTAATGTACGTTTTGTTCACGGTTTGTGTAAAATCAAGAATACACACTACGTATTCGTTTTATTACCTCTACCTGCAATTATTTTATAACAGATTTGAATACTTATGACGACGCTATTTCACAAAGTCAAATGATGTCGTTGCAAGGATGCACTCGATACAATGTCAGTGCAGCTGGTGCAACTACAATAAGCTGCTCCATGAACTTTATTGCACAGTAAAGGCAAAAAGCTAAGCGACTTCAGACTTAACTACTAGTGTAAAAGCTTTTACATTTAATGCCACTTACTGGGATGGACAATTCATACTGAATTAGAGCGAGTGGTGCTGCCTTATGACTTAAAAAAAAACTAAATATATGTTAGGTGGTTCATTGAACAGGTCTTGAAATCTATATCTTTATGTAGGCTCGAAACCGAATTCCATTGCAGAACTTGTAGCCCACCTAACGAAGACCAAAAGTTGCCTATCGGGGGAAATAACTCGTGTATAAGCGAATTTTGGCATAATTGTAGGGAATGGTGTTTTAAACCACGTACTAAAAGTACTGGTGGTTAGGGGTGGAGCTAACGGGGGGAGGGGGGTGTAAAGGTCCTTATTTTTGATTTTTCGTAAATAACTCGTAAACCGTGGCTTGTAGCAAAAAACGTTCTAGTACATAAGTAATCTACATAAAATTCTCTACAAAAAAGATATACGCATGTTTCCTCTGGGATCAATGTGTCATGAGATAAGAAAGCAAGAAGATGGACACTAAAGAAATAAACACATTTGTTTAAGTAGGTATGGCACATACACAATGCTCCCGAGCATTCCAAAAGATTTTAATGCTCAATTCCTTACCATATTTAAAGTCTTTAATGTTATATAAAATTTCTTGGATTCAGCTTGGTTTCAGAGATAATCAACCTTGTTTTCGAAAGAAGTTTTTCGATTTAACTCGTCATAAATCTTCTTTTTGATTACAATGCTACCACAATGTGTTTTAATATTACCACACCTTTTGCCTGGCAATCAAAAAATGGGAATAAACTTGACAAAATAACCTGTCACTAAAAAAATATTAAAATAAATAATTTTAATAAATTGTTGTTATGATAAAAAGTACTGGAAATGTCAAAAAGTATTAAATACAAATTCCTTTCAAAATTTGTATAGTTTTTAAAATATTTTTCTTAGTTTTGTTCTTATTCAAAACCATGAAATCTATTTGGAAAATGTATTTTCCTAGCGTTATTACAAAGGTACCTACTATTTCTGAGGGTGGACATAGATTTTAACTTTAACCTCGTCCTGCCCAATGTGATTTATAAAGGACATATTTGATTGTTTAGAACAAAAGAAAAGCGATTATATTTTCGAACTCATTAGGTTTCAATTTCAAAAGCTCTAATTTAGTATACGGGCAGGACTAGGTACTATAATTATTTTCATCGTAGTATCCAGCTGGGGTATATTGCATAACAAATTAGAAGAAATTTTACAAAAGGAAGTTTTTTTTTAATTCTGACTCAGTTTTCTCCGAAAATAATTGTCTTTAGAAAAAATATTTCTTGTATTTAAACCCTTTTTCTTTTTGAAAGACCTATTCTAACCTTTTTATAGGGTGCGCCAAAGTATTTATAAAATTGCAACTTAGATTATTGGAACTCCGAAAATTTTTCTTATACAATTTAACTTCATAATGATCGGTATTTAGAATAATCTTTGTTCATAATCATCATCACATAGAATTATTTATGTTCATAATATTGTTTTTCATACATATTTTTAGTACTAATTTTTATGTTTATATAATTTTTTCACTATACTTATTTTATGCTATATATTCTAATGTTATAGGTATTTATTTTTATCTGTACTGGTTTTATGTATGAATTATTTTTGTTTAATTAAATATAAATCGTACTATTACTGTAAACTAGCTACCTGCACAAATCAGGTTGTGGCAGAGTAGGTACTGTACTAAACGGGTTCCCTCTGAACTTTTTTTGTCCGAAACGCTTAGGACATAACAGACTTGGTATAATCTATTTTGGCATCAACTTAATGAGACAGAAACATCACTTGGCTTAAATAACAATATTTCGAATATTATATTGTCCGAAACTATCTTGGCATATCATTAATTACGCCGAGTGTCATAAGACGGAAATTAGATTTGCATTTTTTTTTTGGGCATGTAGCCACATGTTCGAAACTTGCCTTTTTCGTCAGGCAGAATTTGCTGTGAGGGTGAAAATTTCTGCAGTGAGCGAGCGAAGCGAGCGAACAAAACCTTCCGGGGCAGATCCGACTCGGATAGGTTAGGTTAGAAGACTAAGGCGGGAGCTTTGCTCCCGCCTTAGTCTTCGAGGTTATTTTTTTTTTAGTAACCTTGAAAGTACTCAGCTCAGTAACACAGTAAGTAACGTATAGAATATTACTACTACCTCGATTATATTGAGAGGTTGTAATTATTCCTTCTCTGTTATGCTAAAACAAACTATGCCGATACTTTTTATGCACATCTAGATTATGCCTCATCATAAATAGGAGCATCGAAATTATGCTCGAATAATATTCGAACAACTCGAAATCTGCCACAAAGAAATATGCTAAAGTTGAGTATGTCACAACAGTTTCTGCACAAAGCCCATTATGACTACATAGTTTATGTTATTCATAAAAGAATTATACCACAACAGAGTGAACCTAATGGGAAAATGTTTATAAATAAACAATTTATTTCAAATAACTTTATGAGTATAGATTAATCTACTTGACGACTTTAGGAGGATAAAATTTCGAAATAAAAATCGTTATGACCATTGTAGGTAGAAGTATAATTTTTATTAAGAAAAAAAGTATGAGAAAAATTTTTCGGAGTAATGATGATTATGAGTAAAAAACGGTATTAGTAAAAATATTCGAAGGAAAAATTGTATAAGTGCCAATATGGACCCCTTTTTATAATTAATCTATTCAACCACACTATAGGATTACAGCAAAATAAAAAATATGTGTTTAATATGTGTACCTGTACCAAATTGCAGTTCTGTAGTGGATATCTCCGAAACCTAAGACTTAAAAAAAAACTTTCTGTTGGGATCCATATTAATTTTAAAATACCTATTCAACGCTACCCTACACTATAGTATTTCAGGAAATAAAAAAAACATCCCCACTTTATGTGTAGGCACCAAAATTTTTTCTGTATCATTTTTCACTTTGTCAGCACGATGAATATGCTTATATTGCTTATGCACATGTCTAGTACTAACGGTCACTGAGCTATGCTGCGAAAAGACAGACGTACAAACGGACATGGCGAAACTATAAGTGTTCTGGACTCTATTTTGATAAACCTCTTTAGCTGTAGTATTTTCTAATATTTTTACCTTTAAAAATTTGACAATGTCACTCAAGTCATTGATATGTACTGAAAATAAAATGTGTCAAACGTAAGAAAATAATGTTTTATATGTAAAAATAGCGAACCAAACTTAAATATTGCTACCGATAGCCTTCTGCGTCGGTAACATAGTGGTCCTTCTAAGGGTCTCACCAAACTAGTCGACGCCGTTTCGGCTAATCGCGTACGGAAAAAGCTTTATGTCAACGCAATAAGAGCGAGGACATCGTAAATCGGCTCGGCCCACGCGAAACGACGTCTTTCGACGGGAAAACGGCGTTTTGCCGTAAAGCTGTTCGCATTCGTACGACCCCAATTGCAGCCTAACGCACACGTTCGCATTCCTAAATCTCCTAATACCGCCGTACGGTGCCGGAAAGAGTTGAACGGCTCCGATCACGGCCGAGTACCTACGATAAGGAACGGTCAGAGCTGGCGGAAGCCGTTCAGCGTCTTCGACGGCCGAACATAGCTGACGACGGCCGAAAAGAGCCGATGACGGCCGAAGTAGCTACTGATGCGTTTGTATTTATTCATTTGAATTATTACCCACATTAAAATCTGCAATAGATCTGACAACACGAAGTAATACTGTCGTAATCATACACGTCTGTTCAATTTCAAACTAGTTACTAACAACTAGTCTCCAAAAATGAGATTTACGATTGCCGATCACCCGCTGTCCTATCTGTTCGTCGGACTCAGCGGCTGTACGCGTGCTGTCTGACGTCTCGACGGCAGGACGGAGCACGGGAGAGCCGACCGCCGCTTTACAACTGTTGCGGTAGCAAATCGCAGCCGATCGAGCGTTTCTACGGCCGTAAGGAGGCTGAGACTGCTTAACGCAGGTGTTCAACCGTGGAGACGGTCGATCGGCTAAATGCGAATAGTGTGGTGTAACACACTCGGCGAAAGCCGACTCCGCGTCGATTGGTTTGGTGAGACCCTAATGTTCCACCCACCTATTGAGTTGACGGCCACTATCAGTAATGACTGTGCCGTCAACCTCTTTCAGTGGGGCCAACTTCTTCTGAACAGGACCCAAAGCCATCTTTATTCCCGCATAGACACCGCGTAAGTTTCCCACGGAAGCGCAATCCTGAATGCTTCTACACAGGTCTGTCCAGTAGGCGTTAGCGAGCTGACGACATGTTCTCTGTAAAGATGCTTTTGCATCGCAGAACTCAGCACGAGTAACTACATTTGGACGCTGGTGAAATTGGAGAGCAGATTCTCGATTCGATTTTCTAATATTTTTACCTTTAAAAATTTGACAATGTCACTCAAGTCATTGATATGTACTGAAAATAAAATGTGTCAAACGTAAGAAAATAATGTTTTATATGTAAAAATAGCGAACCAAACTTAAATATTGCTACCGATAGCCTTCTGCGTCGGTAACATAGTGGTTCCTTTTTTACTTCGCAACTCCAATGGTCTGGCCACAATAACGCCGCGGCCACGACATCGGTCTAAGGCGACCGGCTTAGCGGAAAACGTATGGTGCTCCCTCTCGTACCCATATCGGCATCCCGCTCCAACTCATGGATTCGCTCGCCGCTGGTCGCCTTAGACCAATGTCGTGGCCGGGCCGTAAGGCGACCGGCTTAGCGGAAAACGTATGGTGCTCCTTCTCGTACCCATATCGGCATCCCGCTCCAACTCATGGATTCGCTCGCCGCTGGTCGCCTTAGACCAATGTCGTGGCCGAGCCGTAAAGCGACCGGCGTCGAGCGAACTCATAAATTCCACGCATGGTTTTCCATCCCACCGATCGCGTTAAGTTGTTTTAGACCAAACGAGCGAATGCTCATTCTATTCATACTCTTTCGTTTGTTACACAAAAGGTAATTCGTCGAAATTCGTCGATTTCGTAGAGTGGGGGATTGAATGAGCCTTCGCTCGTTTGGTCTAGATCCACCCTTAGACCGATCTCGTGGCCAGGCCATTAAAACGACAGGCCAAAAAATACTCAATAATCCTGGGAATCTTCAATTCCGTTAAAGTTAGGTTCTTTGATAGAGTAGTTTATTTGGTTAACTTAACCTGCCAAGGACAAAATATATTGAGCCTGAGGCCTGAGGGTTAGAAAAATCGCTCCCCAAGGACCTAAAGTTCACGCGTGTAGGAATGTCAACGTGTATATTTGTTAGCCTCCGTAGCCTAGTTGTTATTAGATTAGATAGTATTTACTTATCACAAATATTTGTTACTTGATCATGGCTGCCTATGTATTTAAGTATATATAATAATGTATCTATTTAATATATATATCGTCGCTTATTTTACCCACATCACAAGACTTAATTACTTACCGTGGGACTAAGTCGATTTGTGTAAGATGTCCCAAGATATTTATTTATTTATATGGGACGATTGCAATGGCGTTGATCAAAACAAAAATCGCGATTACGACAATTGTATTACGAACTGTATGGTATAGTCTGTCCAACAACCTTTGGCAGTACAAAAAGGTAGCAGATTAAAAAAATATAATGTGCTTTTTGTGGATCGCTCACAGAACACTTTTCACTCTCAAAAGTTAAAGAGATAAGTATACGTTATTACTAACGCGAGTGTTAAAAGGTTTATAATAACTCGAGTCCGTAATCCGCTTACCCACCGTATGTGCATACAATGTTTTCCATCACAATATCGGGTAAATAAAAAGAGTTTTAAGACAAGGTATTCGTAATATTATTTAAAATTATAGGAATATACGAAAATGCATATTACAAGAAAGAAAAAAATAATAATTTCGGCATAGGACGTGAAAAACGGAAAAAGTTTCGGACTTTTTTTAGTTTTTGACGTTCAAGTAAAAAACTATATTTTTTTGATAATAATTCCTAAACAACTTTGAAAGAATATTACATTTAAAAGAATTTGAGCTATCTTGTATCACCGTAAGTTATGTATATAAATTTTGAGATACGACATTTCAAAAAGTGCCTTTTTATAAACATAAACTTATTCTAGGTTACGTTAAAGTTTTTTTACTAAATATTGGCGGAAATCCCGTTGTGGTTGAGTCCGGAATTGAATCGAATGAAACGTAAAGGAATAGTGGCTCGAGGAATACTAATAGTGCTCGTTCTTTGATATCACTGTAGGACATAAATAAATAAATAGTGTCCTGAAATTCACACAACAAGGCTTCCATCTTCCTTTATGTACCTATCTACTTTCTCTGAAAATAATATCCTTCCCTTTTTTCTGATATGTGGCGATAACACTATCCAAAGGGTCCCGACCCGCCATTATCGTGTTTAGATGTGTCTTTGTACTTCAAACAACAAGCGATGTAAGTGATCTGTAAGTTTTATCAGGATTTACCCACGGGTACTGGTATTATAGCGAATATTAGAGCCGATTGCAAAATAATAGTACATTACGACACAAGTGCGAAAAACATGAAATTCGAAACGAGTGGCGATGTTTTAAAACACGACCCATAGGGAGGACGTTTTCGTACGACGTTTTTTTGTTCAGAAGTTCCGAAGTTTTGGACCTGACGGAAAATGACCCAATTCTCGCACTAGAGCCTAAAAAAGGCACCATCTGTACTAAAAAAATCATATTTAAAGGCCTTTAATTAAAACAAAATTAAACTTCATAATTTTTGTGTTACGAAGATAAATTTATTGTAACAACTTTTGGCAGTGAAAAAGGGCGACAAATTCAAATTTTCGGGTCCATATTGGCACTTATACAATTTTTTCTTCGAATATTTTTACTAATACCGTTTTTTACTCATAATCATCATTACTCCGAAAATTTTTTCTCATACTTTTTTTCTTACTAAAAATTATACTTCTACCTACAATGTTCATAACGATTTTTATTTCGAAATTTTATCTTCCTAAAGTCGTCAAGTAGATTAATCTATACTCATAAAGTTATTTGAAATCAATTGTTTATTTATAAACATTTTCCCATTAGGTTCACTCTGTTGTGGTATAATTCTTTTATGAATAACATAAACTATGTAGTCATAATGGGCTTTGTGCAGAAACTGTTGTGACATACTCAACTTTAGCATATTTCTTTGTGGCAGATTTCGAGTTGTTCGAATATTATTCGAGCATAATTTCGATGCTCCTATTTATGATGAGGCATAATCTGGATGTGCATAAAAAGTATCGGCATAGTTTGTTTTAGCATAACAGAGAAGGAATAATTACAACCTCTCAATATAATCGAGGTAGTAGTAATATTCTATACGTTACTTACTGTGTTACTGAGCTGAGTACTTTCTAGGTTGCTAAAAAATTACCTCGAAGACTAAGGCGGGAGCAAAGCTCCCGCCTTAGTCTTCTAACCTAACCTATCCGAGTCGGATCTGCCCCGGAAGGTTTTGTTCGCTCGCTTCGCTCGCTCACTGCAGAAATTTTCACCCTCACAGCAAATTCTGCCTGACGAAAAAGGCAAGTTTCGAACATGTGACTACATGACAAAAAAAAAATGCAAATCTAATTTATGTCTTATAACACTAGGCGTAATTAATGATATGCCAAGATAGTTTCGGACAAAATAATATTCGAAATATTGTTATTTAAGCCAAGTGATGTTTCTGTCTCATTAAGTTGATGCCAAAATAGATTATACTAAGTCTGTTATGTCCTAAGCGTTTCGGACAAAAAAAGTTTAGAGGGAACCCGTTTAGTACAGTACCTACTCTGCCACAACCTGATTTGTGCAGGTAGCTAGTTTACAGTAATAGTACGATTTATATTTAATTAATCAAAAATAATTCATACATAAGACCAGTACAGATAAAAATAAATACCTATAACATTAGAATATATAGCATAAAATAAGTATAGTGAAAAATTATATAAACATAAAAGTTAGTACTTAAAATATGTATGAAAAACAATATTATGAACATAAATAATTCTATGTGATGATGATTATGAACAAAGATTATTCTAAATACCGATCATTATGAAGTTAAATTGTATAAGAAAAATTTTCGGAGTTCCAATAATCTAAGTTGCAATTTTATAAATACTTTGGCGCACCCCAAATTTTCTATGAGCGATCAACAATTCGAACCTATTATAATTATGGGCATTTTCACTTATAGGGACATCCAATTAGCGTGAAATTAAAAAAAACCTTAATTTAAACGATAAGTCAATCACGTGCGTATGAAGTTGACATTGTAGACGTTTTATGTCTTTAACTAACCAGCATTATCACAAAAAAGGTTCAAACTAATGTCAATTGTTTAAATAAATAGACCCGAAGTAGGACTAAGTACTACTTTGTTATCTGGTACAAAATCGAGCAGAACATGGAAAGGGACCCGGAAATCGTGGTGTTCAGGGCACTGAAATCTATAACATATCAAAATTTCAGAAGATTTGACTGAAACCACATTTTCCATACTTTAGGCCCGGGGTCCTTTAGTGTTTAAATGTCGTTACAAAGCTGACTGAAGTTAAGGTTTTTTTAACTTCACGCTAATTGAGTGACCCAAAAATTGAAAATGCCCACATCTTTTAAATTTGCCCCTATTTACTACTGCCGAAGGTTTTGGACAGAGTATAAACACATAGTCTGTATGACTGACTTTCGTGATTTTTATTTTGATAAAGGCCTGATGTATTTTTTTTTATCGACCATAATGACAATTTTATTTACAGATCAGCCGATCACCGAACTGTAAAATTATATTGTGTGGAATATTATTAGATTATTACATTCGGAGAAGGAGAAATTTATATCGAAATTATTTCGGATGTCAAATTATTCGCCTTCGGAGGGCACAAATTACGAAAACACTCCGTACGTCATTCCGTGGCACATTTCTGAATAATAGATCTGATTTAAAACCACTTACCGAATTCTAACGTGCGTACTGCAAGTACAGTAAATAAAGTTGCAAGCACATATAATGCTGAACCTTATTGTTTTATAATAGGGTATCTTTTTGTATCGGTTTCTCTATGTACTGGCATAAACTTGTGTTAAAGATGTTTGACCCACCCGAGTTATGTGTGAGCGAGCATTATTTTACGCGCGGCAGGTCGCGTTGCTATATAGTCCGTGGGCTACTCGGCCTGAAATTAGAAAACGGTATAATTTGGGGGTACCAAGTGTCCTTTTTACAGTAGTTAGACATATTCATAAGGATGTTAAAAAAGTATGATAGACATCTCAAAGTGGTAGCTAATAGGCATACGGGCTATTTCAAGATTTCCGTTGTATGACAGGTACGGTTAAAATTAGGAGGTACAAATTTTCCTTTTCACGGCTGTTAGGTAAGCTTATAAAAACGTCAAAAATGCAAGATTGCCGTTTATAAGTGCTACCTAACAAAAATGGGGGCCAATCAAAGATGGTGGATCTCAAGTTTTACAAAATCAAGTATATCTCGAGAACTATTAAATATATCTAATTACTCTCTTGAACAAAATTAAAGGCATATCTGCAAGCTTCATATTTTGCATACACACCATATTGCTAAAACCAACCAATAATTAATTATGACCAAATTTATGAAAATTTCGTGATTTTGATTTTTTTTTGTGTCGTGTTTTTACATAGTAGTCATGACGCTAGAAAAATTAAATATTTTTTTAAAGATAGTGTATTTAATAAGCTTTAATTTGATGTATGTAACTTGTTGGCGGTATTTAAAAAAAGACCCATAAAAAATATTTAAAAAAATTTTAGTCATTATCCACCGTATACTTAGTGATTTAAGAGGCGATTTTTTTTTATTTTTCAATCTTGGTTATTTGAAATAAGCACTATTATTTACGAGTGGCACTTCCATCGCCTCTTAAATCACTAAGTATACGGTGGATAATGACAACAATGTATTTAAATATTTTTTTTATGGGTCTTTTTTTTAATACCGCCAACAAGTTACATACATCAAATTAAAGCTTATTAAATACACTATCTTTAAAAAAATATTTAATTTTTCTAGCGTGATGACTACTATGTAAAAACACGACATAAAAAAAATCAAAATCACGAAATTTTCATAAATTTGGTCATAATTTATTAATGGTTGGTTTTAGCAATATGGTGTATATGCAAAATATGAAGCTTACAGATATGCCTTTAATATTGTTCAAGAGAGTAGTTAGATATATTTAATAGTTCTCGAGATATACTTGATTTTGTAAAACTTGAGATCCACCATTTTTGATTGGCTCCCATTTTTGTTAGGTAGCATTTATAAATGGCAATCTTGCATTTTTGACGTTTTTATAAGCTTACCTAACAGCCGTGAAAAGGAAAATTTGTACTTCCTAATTTTAACCATACCTGTCAT
This sequence comes from Thaumatotibia leucotreta, assembly GCA_025490895.1. Lineage (NCBI taxonomy): Eukaryota > Metazoa > Arthropoda > Insecta > Lepidoptera > Tortricidae > Thaumatotibia > Thaumatotibia leucotreta. Next base: position 36,896 of record JALPQI010031252.1, read on the forward strand.
ACAACGGAAATCTTGAAATAGCCCGTATGCCTATTAGCTACCACTTTGAGATGTCTATCATACTTTTTTAACATCCTTATGAATATGTTTAACTACTGTAAAAAGAACACTTGGTACCCCCAAATTATACCGTTTTCTAATTTCAGACCGACTAGCCCACGGACTAATATACCTCAGCCTCCGTAGCCTAGTTGGTAGTGACCCTGCCTACGAAGCTGGAGGTTCCGGGTTCGAATCCCGGCGAGGGCATTATTTGTGTATTTATATATCACAAATATTTGTTCCTTGGTCATGGCTGTCTATGTATTTAAGTATCTTTATGTATATATCTATTATATATGTATATATATATATCTTTATGTATATATCGTCGCCTGGTACCCACATCACAAGCCTTAATTGAGCTTACCGTGGGACTAGGTCGATTTGTGTAAAGATGTCCAAAAATATTTATTTATTTATTATTATTTATTTATTTTATACCTAATAAACTAATAATATCATTCACTTCGTGTGACTCATGTTTAGCGAACGGACAGTTGGTGGCATTTATCACATAGGCATCAATGGAGTCGACTTTTTATGATTTAATTAATAATGATTGGAGGAATTAATTATCAAATGTTCATATACCTACGTTTTATTTTGAAATGGAACACTATTTGTCAGCCTCTGTAGCCTAGTTGGTAGTGACCCTGCCTACGAAGCTGGAGGTTCCGGGTTCGAATCCCGGCGAGGGCATTCTTTGTGTATTTATTTATCACAAATGTTTGTTCCTTGGTCATGGTTGTGTATGTATCTAAGTATCTATACGTATCTATCTATTATATATATCGTCGCCTGGTACCCACAACACAAGCCTTAATTGAGCTTACCGTGGGACTAGGTTGATTTGTGTAAGATGTCCCAAGATATTTATTATTTATTTTATTATTCACTTTATTGATCTTTCTTCCTGGGTTAGGCATTTTATAATATGATTATAAAAGTAAAATACAATACAACATACAAAAACAATAGAAAACATATAAACACATTATAAAAAACCTAACCTAGAGGGCCGCCGACAGCGGAGCGGGCCCAAGCTGCCGGTGGTTAGGGCTACAGGGAGAGGAACCGCCGGACTATGCGCGCCGTGTCCAGGATTACCGCCTTCTGCATCTGACCCTTGATCCAACCACCTAGCGAGAGCCTCTTGAGGTGTTGATCGAGACTCTTCGCTATGAGACCGTTCGCAGAAACAACTATCGGTACAATGATCGCCGAATCAACCTCCCACATGTCGGTAACCTCGTGAGCCAAGTCAAGGTATTTACTGGCTTTGTCCTTCTCGGCCTTCACGAGGTTCTCGTCATGGGGGATGGTGATGTCGATGAGCATTGCCCGGCGTTGCGATCGATCTATCAGCACGATATCAGGCTTATTGGCTACAATAGTCCTGTCCGTGATGATAGATCGATCCCAATAGAGCGTGGCACGACCATTCTCGAGAACTGCCGCAGGTGTGTACTTATAGTACGGCACTTCGAAGCCCACAAGGCTGTATTGAAGAGCAAGCTGCTGGTGTATAATCCTGGCTACGAGGTTGTGTCTGTGCAAGTACTCGGTGTTAGCAATCTGAGAACAACCGGAAATAATATGCCTGAGTGACTCACCGGGACGGCGGCATGCCCGACAGATGTCGACCGTACCGTCCTTCAGGATATATTTCCGGTAGTTATTCGTCATGATAACCTCGTCAGCAATTGCACAGGCAAAACCCTCGGTTTCTCCGAAGAGGTCCCCGAATCGTAGCCAGTTCACCGACGCGAGCAGATCTACATCAGGTCCCGTGAGGGCTTTGTAGAACCGCCCGTGTAGCTCCTTGCTCTTCCATACCGCCCTGCGATCCTCGGTGCTTAGTACCACAGGTTTGCGCCAGTTCTCTTTTGCCAAGGAGAGCGGCGTGAGGTTCCGATCTACGGCCACCACATCTCGATGCATCCCGCACTCATTGTTAAGAAAATAGCTTCTAAGATTGTACACCTCACGATTGTGGAGGTTTTTGGCATTTAAGAAGCCGCGACCCCCACATTTCCGCGGGATGTACAATCTCATAACTGATGAGCGCGGGTGTAGCATTCGATGTGTGGTGAGCAGTGTACGGACCCTTCGATCCAGGGCGTCCAGCTCGGTCTGAGTCCACCTTAGTACGCCAAAGGAGTATATGAGTATGGGCATTACCCAGGCGTTGAAGGCGCGCACTTTGTTGCCTCCTGACAAAAGACTGTTAAGTACTTTTGTGAGCCGGCTGAAAAAGCGCTCCTTCACCGCCTGTCTAATTCCCATATCTTCAATACCCAAAGACTGTGACATACCAAGGTATTTATAGGTTTCTGCTTCCGAGATAGATCTGAACGACATTGTCTCAGAAAGCTGTAAATTTGTTGAATTTACTACTTTCCCCCGCTGCACATGCATAACCGCACACTTATCGACACCAAACTCCATTTTTATGGCACTACTGAAAACTTCTGTGGTTCGCAGTAGTTCCAACAAGTCTTGGCTATTTGGCGCAAATAATTTGAGATCATCCATGTACAGAAGGTGAGAAATGACTTCACCCTCTCTCCGAAGCCGGCAACCTAGTCCTGAATCCTTCAGCAAAGTACTGAGGGGATTCAGAGCTAGGCAGAACCACAAGGGACTCAGACTGTCACCCTGGAATATTCCTCGCTCGATCCTTATGAAGTCCCCATTTTATTATTATTATTTCCTTTATTTATTTCTTTTCTCAAGTTAGGTTTGTTATAAAAATGTCTATAAAAGTAAAATACAATACAACATACAAAAACAATACAAAATATAAACACTTTATAAAAAACCTAACCTAGTGTGCCGCCGGCAACGGGGCGGGCCCAAGCTGCCGGTGGTTAAGGTCGCAGAGAGAGGAACCGACGGACTATCCGCGCCGTGTCCAGGATTACCGCCTTCTGTATCCGACCCTTGATCCAGCCATCTAGCGAGAGACTCTTAAGGTGTTGGTCGAGACTCTTCGCTATTAAACCGTTCGCTGTAACGACTATCGGGACTATGATCGTCGATTCAACATCCCACATGGCGGTTATCTCGTGGGCCAAGTCTAGGTACTTACTGGACTTGTCCTTTTCGGCCTTCACGAGATTCTCATCATGGGGGATGGTGACGTCGACGAGCACAGCCCGGCGCTGCGATCGATCTACCAGCACGATATCAGGCTTATTGGCAACAATAGTCCTGTCCGTGATGATAGGTCGATCCCAATAGAGCGTGGCACGACCATTTTCGAGAACTGGTGCAGTTGTGTACTTATAGTATGGCACTTCGACGTCCACAAGGCCGTATTGAAGAGCAAGCTGCTGGTGTATAATACTGGCTACGAGGTTATGTCTGTGCAAGTACTCGGTGTTAGCAATCTGAGAACAACCGGAAATAATATGCCTGAGTGACTCACCGGGACGGCGGCATGCCCGACAAATGTCGACCGTACCGTCCTTCAGGATATATTTCCGGTAGTTATTCGTCATGATAACCTCGTCAGCAATTGCACAGGCAAAACCCTCGGTTTCTCCGAAGAGGTCCCCGAATCGTAGCCAGTTCACCGATGCGAGCAGATCTACGTCAGGTCCCGTGAGGGACTTGTAGAACCGCCCGTGTAGCTCCTTGCTCTTCCATACCGCCTTGCGGTCGTCGGTGCTTAGTACCACAGGTCTGCGCCAGTTCTCTTTTGCCAAGGAGAGCGGCGTGAAGTTCCGGTCTACTGCCACCACATCACGATGCATCCCGCACTCATTGTTAAGAAAATAGTTTCTAAGATTGTACACCTCGTGGTTGTGGAGGTTTTTGGCATTTAAGAAGCCGCGGCCCCCACACCTCCGCGGGATGTACAATCTCATAACTGATGAGCGCGGGTGTAGCATTCGATGTGTGGTAAGCAGTGTACGGACCCTTCGATCCAGGGCGTCCAGCTCGGTCTGAGTCCACCTTAGTATGCCAAAGGAGTATGTGAGTATGGGCATTACCCAGGCGTTGAAGGCGCGCACTTTGTTGCCTCCTGACAAAAGACTGTTAAGTACTTTTGTGAGCCGGCTGAAAAAGCGCTCCTTCACCGCCTGTCTAATTCCCATATCTTCAATACCCAAAGACTGTGACATACCAAGGTATTTATAGGTTTCTGCTTCCGAGATAGATCTGAACGTCATTGTCTCAGAAAGCTGTAAATTTGTTGAATTTACTACTTTCCCCCGCTGCACATGCATAACCGCACACTTATCGACACCAAACTCCATATTGATGGCACTACTGAAAACTTCTGTGGTTCGCAGTAGCTCCAACAAGTCTTGGCTATTTGGTGCAAATAATTTGAGATCATCCATGTACAGAAGGTGAGAAATGACTTCACCCTCTCTCCGAAGCCGACAACCTAGTCCTGAATCCTTCAGCAGGGTGCTGAGGGGATTCAGAGCTAGGCAGAACCATAAGGGACTCAGACTGTCACCCTGGAATATGCCTCGCTCGATCCTTATGAAGTTCTGCGGGCCAGAGGGGTCATCTCCGCCTCCTGGTTGACGAAGGACTGTGGTCCACTGCCCCATACACGCGCCGAGAAAGGATCTTAAAGCTGCATCAACTTTATACAGCTCCAAGACCCTCTTCAACCATGAAAGGGGCACCGAATCATAGGCCTTCTTGTAGTCAATCCAAGCGGCGGAGAGGGCCCCTTTGTTACGCCGGACTTGCTGGCAAATGGTCATGTCGATGAGGAGGAGCTCTTTAGTACCACGGGACCCAACCCTACATCCATTTTGAGCAGAGGCCAGAACATTGTTCGCAACAATGTGCGTGTTAATTTTTGCTCTCAAAATGGATGTAAGGAGCTTGTAGAGTGTAGGCAAGCACGTGATGGGTCGGTAGTTTTTCGGTTCCGTGGTACTACCAGACTTGTAGAGCAGGAAGGTTACACCTGTTGTTAAGGAAGGAGGCAGGGAACCAAGCTCAATGGCTTGTTGGAATTGCGCTGCTAATCGCGAGTGGGAGCACCGAAACCATTTTAGCCAGAAGTTGTGCAATCCGTCCGGTCCAGGACTTTTCCAGTTCTGGGCAGGTCGGATGGCACAACTTACGTCATCGGGGCTGATGACAACTGCTTCCATAGGTTCGATGCTCTCGCACTCACGTTCAACAACGTTCATCCAATCGCCCTCGATGTGTCCGACGGGCACCGACCAGATGCTACGCCAGAAATCAGTCATGGCAGTAGCATCCGGTAGATGCGCGTCGGACAAATGATGATCGGTTCCCTCCCACCTTCGGTATAACTTCCTTTGGTCACTTTGGAAGAGGCGGTTCTGTTGAAATCGATTCACACGCTCTCTGTAGCGGCGGATACGGCTTGCCCATGCATAGACTTTCTGCTTCAGAAAGTCAATGCGCTCTGTGAGGTTGGCCATGTAGTCGCAGGGCATGATGCCCGTTCCCGCGAACGCCTGGTTCACAAAGCGCATTACTCGGGGGCGGTTATTACCCCCCCTGAAGCAGATCAGCTTTGCAATGAGGGTCCTAAACGAGTCGATACGACGCTCGATCCGCACTTTATTATTATTATTATTATTATTATTTGCATAGATTTATGATCAGAATAGTTTGTTTGTTTTTCTGACATAAATAACACAAAATTAGGTAATTCTACGTATTTCGTTATGCAGTGAATAAGTAAAGCACGATAATAATTGATCGGTAATGTAAATAAACACCCTTGCGAACGCGACACGACACGACGCGACGCGATAGCCGTATAATGTCGAGTTTAATTTAAATGAGAAAGGGTAACGGTAATTAAGGATCTCAAAGGAGCGTTGGCTTTACTAATTAAAGGTTGGATTTCATTACCGAGTTTAAGAAAGGCTTCCACCGTTGCATTGCCCAACGTTCGCCGATACTTTTATAAACTTTTTATCGCATGTCATTTTAAACTGTAGGTATATCTATGACGCATAGTTAATTTTTGAGCGTCAATGAAGGATGGTAATTAAACAAAGAGCTTGATTCATCGACTAATTTAAAGTAACTTAATATAAGTTGAAAAGTTGAGCGGGTCGGAATTTTTTATTTCGAGCTCAGAATTTGTGTTTTAGAATCTGTTTTCGATTCGTGTTTAGGGCTCTTTGGTTTAAAATATACGTAATAATAGTGTTTTCCTAACTAATGCGGAAAAGTAAACTTTAGTTTCCCTTTTTAAGGCACTTGTTATGAAAAAAGTCGTGCGATACACGTGTAAAAACTTCTTTTTAACTCGGGTGATTGTCGCCCTCGTTTCACTCAACTTCAACTTACACCCTCGTCGAAAAAAAAAATTTTTTGCTCTTGTAACGTAATGTACTATTTTAGTATCGTAACGGAGTTGTCGCTGTGGTAATTGTCCCGGCAGCGCATACTTGTGTCCACGAAAATACAGTGGAAGCTTGGATTAGTATCAGATCACTCGTCACCAGAACCACAAACTAGAAAGGCACAAAAGTCAACCACTATATGTACTTCTCTTTCATACCCACTAAGTCAACAATGGCGTATGCTCGAACTGTGTCATCAGATGATTGTCTAAATTCATCATTGGCGTTTTTAGCCTACCAATTTTTTAGCAAACCACATTTTTTGCCGACTGCACAGTGGGGTTCAAACTCTCTCTCTCGTCCGCGTGTATGCTATGCAAAACAATAAACCCTTTCCTTAATGGGCCATCTACAAACATTCGCTGATATTATGCAATTATGCATGTTTGCATAACTAAAGTAGCATAATTTTGCATAAAACCAGCGTGACTCAGGCGACGTAACCATGGCAATAATCGACAGAAAAAAAGGATTCACCCAAATACAGGCTGATTTTTGGGTCATGTAGGAGGAGTGAATAAGGTAGAATGGAATAGAATAAGAAATTCCTTGAAATATAGCGTTTACTCGAAAGTGGCGTTATATCTGTTATTTGTTGTATCTGTACCATACATTTCCGCTAATATTGCTAGGTAAAATGCGTTTGCTTTACTTGATGGTTTTTAAAATGCCGCAATTTACTTTGTAAGTCTTTTCTCGAGTTAATACAAGATTCTTTGTAGATAAGGTAAGATAGGTAAAGGGATGTCTTAAACAGCAGACTCGATGTTGCCGCACTACGGTAATTATCTAAGAATCTTTGTTTTTTTTCTTTTTAATTATTTCACGAGAGAGAGAGAGAGAGAGAGAGAGAGAGAGAGAGAGAGAGAGAGCGCAATTGTACATATACAGCGTGTTTTTCTTCATATGCTATAACTTTAAGGGAAGCTTATTTAGGTCAAATATAATTAATTTCTCTAAGAAACTAGTGTTTTAACTCTTACTGTTATTGAGTTATTAAAAAAATAAGTTTAATCACTGAACATGTGTATTGCAACCTTTATTACATTCTAATGTTACTTATTTTGACATGTGCCGTCCACTTACCATTTCATTTATTATGTATGAAAACAAAAAAAAAATTTTTTATCGAACATTCCAAAAGCGGTTATACCAGACAACTTCTATTAATGGCCCAAGTAACCTGTCTAATTTAACGCAAATCGAAACGAACACCCTGTAGAACACACTAAACTAAACAACAATGAGAACAAATGTACTGGTATCGTTTACTTGAAGTAAGAATCCTAAACTGTGTGCTTACCACGAGCTGCCGCCGCGTCATTAACGCAGACTTTCTATCCCTCTCGGTTGTACTCGCGTATTAGTGCGGGCGAGCCGAATAAAAAATAGGTATGCAATTTAAAATAAAAACCAGCCAGGAGCATGTCTGGCCATGCTCAGTGTAGGGTTCCGTAGTTATTAAAAAACAGCTGGGCAGATTATGTTCGAAATAGTTTTATTCTAAAGTATTCTAAAAGCCATTCAAGATTTATGGGCCTACGGATCAAAAGTTATAGGGGGGAGACACAGTTTTTTTTTCTGGAGCGATTATCTCCGAAAAAAAATCTACTATGTCTCTTATTCTTTTTAAGAGCCTTAGTCAATTCCCCACACTACAGGATTACAGCAAATAAAAAAAACATCTCCATTTCACCAGTTGTAGCCATTTTGGCTAAGGAACCCTAAAAATAGGACAGCTGGTACGTATTTAAGAGAGGCGAGTAAACAGAATCAAAAATTCGTGAAATGTTAATAATTTTTTGGAGGGTGGTCCCCCTGCCATTCCTATCGACAATCAAGCTTTTGCCTCCGACCTCCGACTCACATTAAGATGCCTCTCTACCAGGGCCCCGTTCTATCTAATTAATAGTATCAAAAAGAGACTTCCACTTGTATTACAAGTTACAAGCTTTCGAGAAATAGGCCCCTCAGCTATACTATGTATCCACATGTAATTCGCGGATATGAAACGTATCTACGTTTGATATCCTGCAATCACATTGTCAGAACGTAGCCCATCTATGCCGCTTGCGTAGCTGGTTGCTCCGATAATCAACAAAAATAATATTATCAAACCGGAATCAGAAAGGGATTGGAAAGTACTCTTAACACAACAAATGACACTTCATTTACCAAGAAAAGAGTTGTTTATAGATGTAGTGAGTAATTAATTAATCTATTGTATTTGCACTTAAACTAGGAATATATAAATTTGACTATGAATATATTCCAGATTGACTTAATACACTGTTGTGTCAATAGTACTTTCGAATCCCATTCTAATCGCGGTTTGATAAATTCATACGTCGCACTCCAGCGGGCAGTTTGGTGGCATGTCAAAATGATAGATAAGGTTCACAAATACATCAATTCATTTTCAAATAAGCAGAAGTATTTGTACTTAGTATTTGGTACCTAGTATTTATAATGTACAATTCTAAATATCTTAGAAACTAAGGTAGTACGTTAGTAACGTATTATTTTTTAGTATTCATTCAATTTTAAATAAAAATACAATTGACTAGTATGTGAAATATTTAATTTACTTAAGTAGCTATGTTATGCGAATATATTATTAATATTTTTTCTAAATTGCCGGTGGTCAACCGGTCAATGAAGTGTGTTTTGGTTAACATTATTTGTAGTCTCAACCTCTTCGTTTTGAATTAGACTATTTATCATTTTTAGTGTCGATTCCCGGGATTCGATTTTAAGACACTTTGTAATTTCAGATATTCTTGTTTTCCTTTAGGGTGCAGACTTACTTTTGACAATTTGTTCATAGTCTTATTTATTACATTAAAGGAAGACTGCATTGACAAATACGAAATTTGAATGTTATTTTTTATCTCGGAGAAATGTTTAATTGTGTATGAATAAACTTCACTTCCTCTTCTACGCTGGCTAAAGCGAATACACGTTTTGCTTCCTTTCAACGAATTCCAATAAACTGTTACAAATACTAAATACATTTTAATACTCATAAGTTAAGATTTTTTTTGTAAACCTTACGTTGCCACGAAACTGCCCGCTATAGTGCGACGTATGGATAATACATTGATAGCCGGTTATGGCAGTCAGAATACCTACATTTGTCACCACCCCACGTCCTCCCGTGGGTGTCGTAAGAGTCGACTAAAGATTGAAGTGTCACTGACCATTCGTTTATAGAAGATAGATGATGAGCAGCAGCGTCATCATAGTGTACACAACACTGCGATCGCCAACCCGTGATTCTAAAATGCCTCAAAATGTATTGGCTCAAAGGCACACGGTGAATGAGTTTTTTAAGGAAAAGTGTTTATAAATAATTAAAATTGAATTTGGGTATTGTCTTGATTAATTAATTGAATAGTAGAAATTATTTGATGTATTGTTGCTGTTATTGACGGTGTATTATTAACACCAATAAGTGTCTTGTCTTGACTTTTATTTACCTCCTAATGCGTAAATAGGCATAGTTAAAAGGAGGGATCTCAGTGAAGTGACATAGGATGATGCTGATGATAATGACCAGTACATTAATGCTGGTTGTGGGGCGAAGATGGGAATATCACCGGATAAGGATAGAACTTCGACGAATTATTTATTTACAAAAAAAGAGGGGTGCTTAAGCTGATAGACGATAATTTAAATCTTGAGAACCCACAATTATTTATTACCAGCAACAAAAATGCATAGGTATCTGTTAATAAATGTTCGTAATATAAATCTCGCTTATTTTGAGTGTTTAGGAAGATTAATAATAAAGATACACTTTATTAAATTTTTTCATTAAGTTGTTTTGCTTGAGCGGGAAAGAAATTTGATTAAAGAATGTTGTTTACTAAGAAATTATTTATTAGAAAGTAATAATGTTGTACCGATAAAAAACTGGCAAATTCAAATGAAAAAATCGGGTCAATATAGTTAAAAAGCTGTAATTTCTGGCTTTTGTGATTAACTAGGAGGTCTCCAATTAGCTGA